>JARJDQ010010338.1:0-12518 GCA_030264215.1 Geostiba sp. GC000077 | reverse complement strand
TTATTATTGTTAATTTGTCAAACTTGTTTGACGGGAATCCCTGGAATTTCTGGACCAATTGCTTCGAAAATCAAACTGTATCTTTTTACTACACCACAGAACCCATGTGCCAAATTTTAGGTTAAAATTCAAACGGGATCATAGTTAAATCATGTGCACAGGGATACAGACAGACAGACAGACAACTGATTTAATAGGTGGGCTTTCAGCCTCACCAAAAAAATATCGTTACATGATTAGATTGTATATTAAGATTTGCGATTAATATTTGTCATCATTTAAATTTTAAAAGTTAATTTTCTAAAGTGAAACCTTTCTGTCTGATATATTGTTAGATCGGTCGTTAGCAAAAAGAACGTAAGTTCTTTGGCGCCAACCTCATGAATCGTGACGAGACATGAAGACTGGTCTTCTTCTAGAGTTCTAGAGTTCTAGATAGACCAAGAGACCAACGTATTTGTTGTTGGCGCTTAAGACCTTACGGCGAAACCACATAGATATGTATTTCATTGGCTTGGTGGCTTTGAGCGCCATTTTTTATTTCTTATTTCTTATTGGTGAGGTTGTCGGTTGTCGGCTAGCCGCCTAACGCCTAACCTACCTCAATGTCGCGACTCGTGGCGAGACGCACCTTAACTATGCCAATTTCGAATTTATTAAGATAGACCCAACTGCAGATCAGCAGAACCACTTAAAAGTCTTGGCACCAAGAATTCAAGCTTGACTAAACTGGTAACAAGAATACATTAGGAATATTAGCATAAACTAAATATGGATAACACTTAATATAAGCGAGGTTCAGAGGCTATAAAATATGATAAAGCATTTGGGTACGTCACTTAAGAACCAATAAAAATTAGTTAAGTTGGTTGAAATTTTTGAGCAAGCACAACTTGATTGAGTGATCATGTGTTCACTGAGTGATCAGTTGGAGTGTTGGAGAGTTAGTTACTTCTGGTTTTCACTAAGTTACTAGTTACCGTGATTGTAGGTTGGTACTGGTACCATTTCGATAGCGGTTTAGTTTCACCAGTTTAAACCACTTTGTCCCAGTGTTAATTTACAGTCGACATTAAGAAATTAAGATTAGTTGCACGTGAAAGTAGGCGTTCAAGCAAACACCAAACTAATTCCTTGATTTCCGGCAACTGGGCAACTAATTTTAATGCTGCGTTCTGGTTATATCTGATTTGGATTATAATCCGAAACCTTGAAAGTGTATTGCTAGCAAATATTCAAATCATTTTAAGTTGTAATAAACCCAAGCCTGCAAGCCCAAAAGGGAATGTTAATTAACCTGACTCTACACTTCAACATACTTATCTTTATTCGTCGAAAATTCTTAGAAGTTTTTTTTTCAAAAGAATTCATAATCAATATTGAATATTCATTTTCAGTTTTGATTCTATTTGTAATTTTAAAACATTTACATTGCTTTGATAACGCATCGCGGTGAATCATAGTTTCGGCACAAAAAGATATCCCATACACCCAATAGTATTTTAGTAGTATAACCATAATCACTATTACCATTACTAATTTCTGTGTGTGTGTGTGTCAGTGTGTGCAAGGCGATAATGAATGAATCAGCTTGAGTCAATTTCCTTGGCCCGTGTTAGCAAATCAAACAGAGTCCGCACATTAATATCGAAAACGGCGGTTTAATCGGTTGGATGTGAGAAAGAGGGAATGATCAAACGCGACTCGTGACGAGGACGACTGACGACGCGACGGAGCACGATACACGAGTTACACGAGTTTAAATAAAACACCGCCTAGCAACTGTTATAATAAGCATAAAAGCATGAAAGCATTAAAATGCTTGTGGGCTTGGACTTGGAGTTGTGCGAATAATAACTATGCCACAGCGACACGAACAATTCAATATGAGAATACGACTTCCTTCCAAGTGACCACGTTTCTACAGTTACCACTTTTACTACCATCTTTGCTGGTCGTCAAAGAAAGTCCTACCTATAAATTTAGGATGTTGAGCAATTCTGATGATTAAGCAAGATTTTTATCATCCATCTTACTCGACTCTCTACTTCATTATACAATTTTGTCTTGCTGCTGGTACTTCATATAGAAGGAAACATTTCGATGATTTATCTTTATTACAATTAATTTTTCGAACAGAACATAGGGGTTCTTATTCTGTGCTCATTAAAAGTTAATCTTGCCTTCATTATCATATTTAGAAGAGTAGTCGACTTGATTGCGTTTTAATGGAGATTATAAACTTGTTTGATGTTTGATGTTTGAAGTTTCCGAAGTTTGAAGACTTAGTAAAAGGTGCATGCTTTTTCTTCATTTTTCGATCATGCAGTTTTAATCCTGCGTGAAATAACTTGCAAGCCACGTCAATTTTATGTTCTTGTCCCAGTCTGTAAAATGCTGTGACTTAATTTAAGTAAGTTTATATTTACTTCACTCTTCGCACACAAAGCCTCGTTCAAGTTGCTTCAACGACGAGTTGACATAGTGTCTTGACTCAGACCGCTCACGCCTCTTTCTTTAGGTCCTTGAAAGTGGAATTCTTGACATCTTGACTCTATCATGAAAGTGTGGAGCGTGTGGAAGCTCTTGTCGCCTTGCTTTGGAGATGTATGCGTCTAGACACTTTAGACTGGAGGAGCGTAGAAAGCAATTTAAGGATCTTGTTTGAACTGAATGGTTAATTTGAAAAGCTGAAGAGTCTGAGAGACATGCAGTCGAAACAGATGCCTGCTGCACATCTTGACGGAAAATGAACCTGAACCTGAGAGCTGAGACCTGAGCTGAGAGACAGGACAGGAGCTTGTGGGATTCGTGGTGACTGGTGAGTCGTCTTCGGCGTTCGGAGCGAATGCAACCGTCTGGTATGGTGTTGGTCGTGTAGTTTAGTTGACTAATATAAAAAGACCCACGAGGCTCGCTTCGCAAGTCTCAAAGGCATGGTAGTTAATCGTCGGCAGACACATTTCCGAAAGGTTGTTAGCACCATATACTATACTAAAGATGCTTCTCTGCACGGACTTCCCCAGAACAGCAAACGCCGAGTCAATATACAAGACGACTTCAAGCCTTCAACACTGCTTTCACATTGCGAGCAAACTCATTTCGAAAAATTGCAGAAATGTGCTTCCTCCGGCTTGGAGTTCAATGAATCCGTTGATTCTTGGCATGATGTGGCATGAGGTGGCATGGCTAATTGTCGGGTTTGCTTCGACTGCCGGCCGGGTTCACCGCCACTCCGCCACATATGTGATTAGTGAGCGATCGGTGTGTTGGGCGTTTAAAATCGTAAACGCGGTCGCGACTCGGTTGATGAACCCACTTTTTTCCTTTCCTCAACCCTACCACAAGATTATCCAAAACGACAATCAACCCATCAAGTCAAGAACCAAAGTCACGAACAGGAACAACCTTAACATACAATATGAATGCAACAGATCTTAAAAGACTTAAGTCGTTAGAGTTAGCAGTTTCATTCATTTCTAGCATACGTTTGAATATTTTCTGCTTGCTGTGATAGTGTAATAGTTATAACATAATATTGCGTGTGTGCGATAATTAGTACGCTTGCTTGGGTGATTGGTGATTGTGTGATTGTGGTCAATGTAACTTGACCTCCCCGGCCGGTTGAATCCGTGCAGCGAGTCGTGGATCGGCAACGCACTTGACAACCGAATGTTATATTTAAATATATAAAAATAAAATAATGCCCGTCGTCGTCGCACAGACGTTCACACACTTCCCAATCTCCAAATTCAGCTATCCACTATACACAGACCAATCCAATCTTAATCTTACTATATTAGTTATGTTCACAAGTTTAGACGAACATATATATATATATTGGGTATTAACATTAAGTAGTAGCCTTTCGTATAGCCTGAGAGCTGAGAAAGTCTCCACTAGTCACACTGGGATAGTATTTCCGATCGTATTCATGTTCAACATGCTTCACACTTGTGGTAACATCTAAAGTTTTAAATCAACCAAATGTCTTGTGGTTTCCTGTTTTTAGTATTTTGTAGCATATTTGATATGTAAATATCAACTATTATAAGATTAGTAGTTTCTGCATGGGCTAAGAAGAAATGTTATATTCCTGTGGCGCCTCCACTTTTGCAGATACTATCTAAAATTATCTAATTCGTCGCTAGTCCCACCTAAAATTAGCGACCAAAGACAGTTTGTTGCTAAGTATACTCAGTTGCTCTGCTCTCGGAACATTTAGTCACATTTAGACGAAGCCACTATATTAAATACTCGATTAGTCTAAGTCTAGAAAATTAAAAGAACATGATTTCATGATGATTTCCTTGATTTCTACGAAAATGTCTACATTTCAAAGGCAGAAATTCTGCAAAGGCCAGAAATATCTACCATCGTCTGGTAGCACCAAAATTCCCATAAAACGTAGGGTGAATGTGCTTAATGGTGATTGACTTCCGACTTGAGGCCAGACTTCACACTTCAGGAAAACGTTTGCCTGAAGTTGGAAGTTGGAAGCAAAAGGAAAAGCATCTGCCAACATTTCATTTTTCCCGCCAAATTTACGATGAACATTGTACCAAATTAAAATGAAATGATTTACAGCTGATGTTTAATTGTTTTCAATGTAACTTTCTACGCCCTTTGAGCTGGGATCTGCGATTCAAATTTAAGCAGCATGATTTATTCGCACTTATTATTTATTGCTCTGTGATTAACAAACAGATAAATCACGCGTCGCAATGTGCTCTCACACCTCACACCTCACACTCCTCTATTATTGAACACGGAAACAGAACTTACGAAATGACCAAATAAATAATTTTATTTTTATCTGCAAGCCATTGCAAATGTAACTGCACTACGTGGGGCCATTGCATGCGTACACAGCATGGTTGTAAATTATAAACCCAAAGTTGTTTCTTGTTACTTGATGCCTTTGTAATATACTGCGTTTGCATTTATATCTGGTGATTTCTAAACTAGTGAGGAGATGAGGACATTGCATCTGCACGTGTCGTGCAAGTGTGTGTATTTTCTCCAACCGCCAACAAGATCGAAATTTCAATGCAAACGTAAAATTGTAAAGGTGGACATTCACAATCAGTTAGGTTAGTCGTCCGTTCGATCAGTCGGGCAGCGCATTTTTATGACCGTGCATGTCCACCTTTCCACGCACGCAAAAATGACAAATCATTGCAAATACGTTTCGCACCATGTGCACGTGTAACGAGAATTCCTCTATTTATAGGAGTATTTACGGAATTGCACTTCACGTGGCGTGACGATTTATGCATGTTAACGTCCGATCAATAAATCTTAGTAAACATTTTAGTTTGTCCTAAAACGACAAAAGCCGTAGTAAACAGTTTATTTAACGCCCTCAAAAAATTGTTTGTTGTTTATGCCATCGACATGGACATATTTGTTCCCAATCCAAAATCATAAAAATACTTAGATAAGTGATTAGTGACTTGCGCAAATCGCACATTTAACAGCAAACAGCAACAAATTAGGCTTTGAGTCAATTTCGATCTAAACTAAACTTTTAACACTTTCCAATTGAGCTTTGGCGCATAAAAAGACGAATTGCTCTAATGGTGTCCTAATTGAACGGCCACATAGTGACATTTAGTTGACACTTACATGTGCTTAGCAACATGCAACAACAACAACGAAACTCCAATCATTATTTACATCATCCACATCATCCCATGTTAGCTTGTTCAGTTATTCAAACAGTGAGAACCATTTCAAATTTTTATTTTTGTCTATTATTGGCGAATAACAAAAGTATTTTTGAGGTCCAGCTACATGTGCAATGACTAATGTTGCTAATGTTTAGTTGCTAAGTATTCGCTGTGCGCGGACTTTGGATCTGGAGGAGGTGTGAGCTGAGGTGTGACTCTGGTCAAATTTGAGGAGGAAATTCGCACCAAATCGTTCGATTTTCTGCGAACCAATAAATGGAAGTCCCCATAACAACACATCACGCGACAACACTACACAAATTTGAACTGCTAACAGCAGTTTGCAATAACAATTTAGCAAATATTTATGCTTTTTTGAACTCGGCATGATAACAATGTGAAAATACTGAAATACATAAAGCTAAACTGCTTAAAACTGCTTTAAGAATTTTAATTTTCCAGAATTTTCATAATTACAAAAAAATTGATTTTCCTACTAAATTTGACTAAATTTGAATCTATTCGTTTGGGATAGCATTCAGTAGAAAGATGGATTTGCGGACTTGAGTGAAATCCCAAGAGGAATTGCCAGACTTAGGAAATACTGCTTCAAAAAAAATTAAAAAAAATATTTATGATATATTTGCTTATCGTAGATTCGAAAAAAAATTTTAAAAGGTGCCCTACCCAACGATCTTACCATGGACATAACCGATTAGAAACATTCATATCTATGAAATGAAGAAGAAATAAATTATTAATGTTTTGCCGGCTCTGGGGATTAAACCGTGGATCTTCTGATTTTCAACCAAAGTGCTAGTAGGTTGATTTCAGTTTGTCCCACTTCCACCATTGAGTCGGATGCTCGGATGTTGTGGGAAGCCTTGGAAATTAGTGAAAATGTTGGACAATTGCGATTTCAATGTGACGCCGAAGTGTGGGAGCTCGTCACATGCATAAAACTCTTGCGTAACGTTAGAAACGCCTTGGTAACAGCACAGCACAGTGCATTTTATGTATTTGGTATTTAGTATTTGGTATTTAGCATTTAGTGTTTAGTGTTTAGCTGTTGAATATTTACATACAAGTGCAAATGAATGCAGATCGCACACCCATACGATCTGCATGGCACCTCGCACACAGGAAGCAATAACAATTCAATTTGGCAAACGGGAAACGCATAAATATAGTGGACACCACCTAAGAAAATTAGAAATGAATTTCGAAACTCCAACTCTTACTGTAAGCTTCCTCCAGCAGCAGAACTAACCAAGAGAGGAAGAGTAAAAGCTTTGAATATGGAATGGGCATGCAATCCTTTTGATAGAATTGGAATTGCAAAACCTATGGTGGATAGTTGTGTACTGGTGTATTACTCATAGTTGCAATGAGGAACTAGGACGAGGCGAAGCGGATTTTATGCGCTGTATATTGACTTAAGCATTACCTAATTGCCTATAGGCCTAAAAACTAAGCAAATTTACCATAAGGACCTCAATAGTTTGTGTATGGTATAGACGATGACAAACTTTTTTCCAAAAAATTCTCCAACGAAACAAAAGCCAACAATAAATAAGTGACGTGTCTCAATTGCCAACAATCAACATCAGTTATGAGCACAAAGCCATGACTCATTTTAACTTTCAACGCTTTCAACTTAAGTAACTTCCACCTCTTATACAGACTCTGTATGTATGCTTATAGAGAGCGCCACTGCTCAGATTACGTTATGATGTGTGACTTGAGTCAGTTAAGTCAGGTCACGACCTAATTTCGTCCATCTAGGTTGGGACTTGACTTGAGAGTGTTGGAAGTTGGGATCTGCTTCTCATTTGATGCTTTATTTACTCTGCAATTCGGTAGCTTGGTAAATAACGTCTTCGTCTTCACGCACTTTGCTCTGCAGGAGCGCAGGAGGTGTTTCGTCAGATATCGTCAGATTCGTAATCTATTAACCCAGTTCGCACTCGTGCAAACTCCAAGCATGCCCCAGCATGCGAGCATGCGTAAAGTGCATATTTAGTTCACTAGTGCGCTGCGCCCACCTAGATTTCGTCAGATTCAAATTGCTGTGCAACCTTGCACAGCTTGCACAGCTTGCACATTTGCGCGCTTTGTGTCTAGCCAAACAAACAATTAAAATCCCCAACATTACATTCTACCGATTCTTCCAACCTTCCAAGAGATGTCACCGTTAACGAAAATTTAATTATCTCCTGATCTTTATAGTTGTTACGGGAAATGTGGAAAGTCGGGTGAATGTACACATTTACCGGTGAATGTGGAAATAAATCTCCCACGAGGAACCTGGGTACACATTTACCGATAAATGTGTACATTCACCGACTTTCTACATTTCCCGTGACATAGTCACCATAACTCTACTATGTGCTTGCTTCAATGCGTATTATTATCCTGCTCCTCTGGGACTCATTGCATCCGATGCGTATTATTATTAGATTTAATTTGGCACAATGCAACTGACTCCGGTGCTCATGAGCAGACATAGACTACACAAAGATTTGTCTAAATCTACGTAGACTTTACAATTCAATTAGCTTGTAAAATGGGATATTTTAAATCATTGTCTTCCCATACTATTTTTCGATGACCACCTATAAATTAAATTAGCACTTTTCACATGACTACCGATTATCTCCCATTATGCATTATGCATTTTTACAATGTTTAACTTTAATTTTTTTTTTTGCAGATGCGCCAAATGAGAGCCTGTATATGATCGGTGGGGTACTGATTGCTATGTTCCTGGTTGGCGTGATCATCATCCTTTTGGCCGTGACGATCAGGTAAGTCCGACTGCATTATTCTTTTATCGCCCACACCAAAAATTACATTTCGGAACGTAACAATCATATTTTCGTGCCTATGAATATTGATGAACACCCAACGGCAAATCTGCAGATTGAATGCACGAACATGATGTGATTGTTAATTTCCGAAGTCTATTTGCTTAAAATGTTTTTTTATCTCCATATCTATAGCGTATTGCGTGAAACGAAGATAGCAATATCCATAAATATAGGAAACGTTTTTTATTCCAGTATTTTCTGTATTCCCATGCGCACAGAAAGAAGCACAGTTTATTCGCACAGTTGACGTAAAATTTTGGGTATAAATTGTAAGCAAATATGGAGATTTTGGAGTGTTTGAATGATTTTCATAACTGGTAAGTCTTGAATTTTAAAAGCTAACTATATACACTCAGTTACATATTTACTGAATTGCACATGCGCTTTCTACTCGATGCATGACGTTGTATCACCAAAACTTACCTTTGGTTGGCGTCGTGGCTTGGAACTGTTGGGACAGTTGTTAAACTTGTAATTTTCGATTCTGTTTTTGGGGACACCGGGACACGCAATCACAGTTCTGCAGAAACTGGTAAATCGTTGGAGATCACGTAGTCATAAACTTTTTTTAATGGTCGCAATAAATGTACATTTAAAAAATCTGAAAAAAAAGTTGAACAAAAATTTTCATTTCGGAAATGACCAATTTCAAAGAATGTTGGTCTATTGGCTGTTGAAACTTTTTGGGGATAAGTCTGAACTCTGAAGGTGAACGAAAGTCGTCTAGGTAGAAATACCAGAGACCTTGGGTTCTTGAGTTTTAACCATGGAAAGAGCTTACAAAAGCCCATGGGGCAACTCTGACACGAACAGAAATGAAAGAAAAAGATGTAACCGACAAAATGGACAATGGGAACCAGCTTATGGTATTATTATAGAAAGTGGGAAGAAATAGAGTACATTTTGTATGGGATGAAATCTGCAGAGGGAACAGATGCATTATATTCAACTGTTTCAGAAAATGGAGCAGACTCTAAAGAATTTGCATTTCCAGAAATGTATATTGTTAATTGTCAACATAAATTCAATAGAATCAACGTCAACGAGACATGCTGACGTCCGATGACAATTTATTACAAATTAAAATGCAATTTTTCTTCAAGAATGTTTTCTCATAAAACTTCGGATAATAAAAATACAACTGGCTACACTAATATATTTATAATAATCCTCTACGAAGAGATTTTAGTATTTAGTTTTGTTATAGTTATTAGAAACTTGTTAACTGGTTGGTAACAGTGAGCTTCACAAAAACCAAAGTAATTTCGAAACGAAAGTATGCCAAAAACATGAAATGAATGTAACGATCGTGCTAATTCTCTCTCACGAAAAAAAGTTTTCATATGAATACCAAATGATTCTGTATCGTATCAACTACAGTAGTGAAAGCTCTGAAATAAGTAGCGCTTAATAACTTCGTTTATACACAGACACACAGAGTAAAAAGAAGAAGAAAAGATAAACGATTAAATGCTTGATGGGTGTGAATCACCGCTGAACGGAAATTGCAATAAGATGATAATGAAAAGCAAACACTCTTTAAAAAGGTGTTTATCGCGAGATACGCATGTGATACGAAACGACGCCGTGCGTTTGCGAATTGAGAATCATTGAGAATATGTGACAAAATGTGTCACAATCAACATTCAACGTCAATATCATCAATGTTTTATACTGTTGGATTTTCCCTCCAAAAAGTGTGCGAATAATGATTGACGTGATAAAGTTTTACAAACTCTATTTGCTTATGTAATATAAGAATATGCCAATCATGTGATGGCAGTGTGATGCCGCATCGTAAAACTGGTGGAAAGCCATATACAATATTTCCGGCCGGTGCACGTTATCATCACATGTCGGGCGACAACGCAGCCGTTGAGTGTTATTTCAACATCGAACATGTCGTACATTGTACAACTTGTAAGTACATACATGGCTCAGCCAGCCGCATCATGGCGGATAACGTAAAACCGTTAACAAATAACAATGCACAAATGCACCAATGAATATGCCATAAATCCCATATCCCATGAATTCCACAAGTTTCACTCACAACTGAATAATATTTGCACATATTGCATTGTGATAATGCAATCAATTTTAGATTTGAACGACGATCCGTTTATCATTATCATTATAATCAGATATCATCCTCAGGTCACAAGGAATATGTTATGTTTACAATATTTCAATATTCATTTTAATTCAATTTACAGCATATTTTATTATTTTAAATTTTTTTGGATTATTAGTGAAGAAGGCACATTTTAAAAATGTCTTCTAGTTATTAATTATTTATTTAAGTTTTTGAGAATCGAGACTTATTTTTCTGCCAAAAAAAATGACATTGGTCAAGTATCCAATTTTGGAAGATTATAAACCATTATTATAAGACTGGCCTGCTGTTGATCATTATTGGTTTGTATTGTTTCTAGTTGTTACTAGTAGTAATAATCCAGAACATACTCTCGTAAATTACCAATCAGCCCAAATACCAAATGTCCTGTATTGAATGTCCTGTGTATGTCCACTTACAGATTGAATTGAATTTCAACCAGCATGCGCCACTCTACATCACTATTACGCCGAATTCAAAAGTTAATTCATTAAACTTTCAATTCTTTCATTGTCATTAGTTGCCCTCTCATGTGGCGTCTCGACATATTAGCCAATTCGTAAAATGATTCATCATACCAATCACGTGTCTAGCATCTCCTTTTTTGTAGCCTAAAAACGTTCTTGAAATTATAAATGAAGTTATCATACATTTATACTTTGTATATAGCTCTCTGATATTAAACCGCATTGAAATGAAGATTTGACAACGATAAATTCGTAATTCATAAGTGCTGGAGATAAATATTATAAGTGGGATTTTACATACCACCACGACATGACGTCCGTTGCACTGTGATAGGCGGGATTAATCATGTCATAAAAAGTATCTAATAAAAATTACGCAGGCATAAAACTCGTAGGTAGGTTTAATTTTAGAATAAACTGGTGAGATAAGCTCTTGAATTAATGAATGAATGAATAGATTCTTTGTTGAATTCTTGATCATTGCAAAATGATTGCAATAATGTCTCTAAAAGTTATCATTAATATTGAGATTTGAGATGTTTTTAAATACATATAATAAGTGGGATTACAACGCATATTTCTGTTAGTGCATTATTGTGATCTTTCATTACTCTGATCTTTCTAATCTATATATGCACTTGTTGTCGTCGATTTATTTAATAGGGGCTAATTAAGCTTTTTATCGTGGAATTTTAAGTTGTTAAGACTTTGGGACTTTGGTTAAAAATGTGAATTAAGAGTTTCCTGCTTGACGTTAAACTCCTATTCTAAAAGAATTTGCGATAACGACGCATCCTAAGGAAGTTATAAGTATTTAATAAATATAATGTGTAAATCCTTATTAATCTGTCACGTAGGCATACATATTTTTAAACTAAAGTAGCAACCATTTTTACTGTTTCCAAGATAATAATTATCTAATAATACCACCTTTTATTACCACGTTAATATAACATTTCATCTGTCTGTTTGGTGAAAGAAATAAGAAGAATATACTGGTGGTTAAAAATCGCGGAATGAGGAAGAGTGATTTTTAAATTGATGAATATACCTATTAGAATCGATAGTGTATTTTTTAAAGAATTTTAGTAAAGAAACATAAAATTTTTTTATGCACGTCATTGGGCGTCTATAAAAGAGTAGTTCAATATCTGACCACCCATTTAACCAAGGTAAATAAGGAGTCTATTATGAGAAAGTCATAACGCCACGCCACTTTTATGATCTAGAGGTGACACTCAGGTTTTGGCGCTGGTGTCGTGTCCGCCGGTGGTCCGCCGCGTCTGCCTGACAGCTGAGAAATATTGATGTTTCTGGACAATTTACCGTGTCCAGCTTATTCCTTCTACGTTTAACTATGCATCCCAACAAAATTTGTACTGCACCTTTAGAA
>JARJDQ010010335.1:0-24235 GCA_030264215.1 Geostiba sp. GC000077 | reverse complement strand
TTTCGCGTTTCCGTACACTGGGCGAAAAAGTAAAGTTTACAATGTTGGAAATAAGGAAATATCGGAAACGCGAAAAGCTATAGGGTTTAAAATTTCCACAATGATAGAGCGTATTTTTTGACTGGTTTTGCCATGCTTGCGTTTCCCTCGGGAACATCATTCGGGAGAAAACGGGAATAAACTAGTGGGGGTGAACGGCGCCCTCTGGCGGCGTAAAAACAGTTTACGAAACGGATAATGGTTAGCAACAAGAATCCGAAGAGAAAATTCAAATCGCCCCCGTGGTTTGAGAGCTATCACCGAATCTGTATTTTGAGTATACGTTCGCCATTTACTTTCGAACATACGCCTGCAGTTTCATATGGGCAATGTTCGAGGATAAATGAAAAGCACTGTAGCATCTGTATTCCATAATACTTGTTTATATGAAACACATAGTACTGGTATGTACAGAGTGGACCTTAAATATAATTAGCTTGGTAGTCGATTGACTCGTTAATATGATAAAAGTGGAAATTTAAAATAAAGTGTAACTTATGTAATCTAAAAATAAACGACGTAGGTCTTCATTTCGAGTCAGTTGCGAGCAACGCCGGGACAGCCAAAGCCAGACAGCACGCGGTACGATCCACGGTCTTTTGTTTACGTATTACATAATCATTATTTTTAAGGTCCTCTCTTTATATACATGTATATTTAAAGCGAAATCAATATATGCTGCTCTGTAAATTGAGTAGGTAAATACATATATAAAAATGACCTATCTTTCCTTACATGCAATTTCATAAAACATATTTGAAATTCAATTTGCATTTTGTTAACATGTAATATACATAAAGTGCTTTGAATTTAAACCTAAACCTAGCCTCGGCACTATGTTCAGGTTTAAATGGAAAGCAGTGTATAATAAATCTGAGCCGAAATAGAACGTGCTCTCATTGCGCATTTTAGGCCGTATCTAGTTTGCAAACGTTACAAACTGTGAGAGATTATGTGATAGGAGCAATTATAGAAGAAGACCTATCTGAGCGGGATAAGTATCAACATTACAAATAATCATTCTTTATACCCTTAAAAGTTTGTGAATTTGAACGAAATTCGTTTGCGGTTACATCGAGTAGTTTCATTTGTGAGACATGCGTTCGGTTCGAAAATCGGAATGCAGTCATGGAAATTGCAGAATGTGACTAGCTAAGGTGTCTTTTTGGTTTCGCCACATATTAGAAGGCATCATAAGTTATTTCCTCCTGTTCAATCACGCAAGAGCTTGGGAATGATCCAATCTAGAAAAGAAACGTTCACATAATTACTTTTGTCGAAATCGGCAGTAAGGGTAGGCTTAATAGTTATTTATCTGCTCCCATAGTCGAAAACAATGATTTCCAATCAATACGGTGGCTTCGAAAACAGTGCATTTCAGATCAATTGAATTTATATTAGTTGCCAGATGTTGCCTGGTGTTCTCGCGAAACTACAATGTAAATATTTCGTTCGTAATGTAGTTTTAACAATAATTCAATCCGTTCGACCGATGAACACAACTTTGACACTTGCACACATCGTACAGCTGTTTGTTTTTGAGGTGCGGCTGGTGCGGCGCGACACCAGCGCCACCTGGGACGAGTGCTTTTATGGTTATAACGCATTCGCGGCCAATTATGAACTAAACTGCTAAACTCATATAAGCAATCTTGCGATGCGATAAAGAAATAAATCGTCGCTAATATTATTCTAATGAAATTCGTACGTAAAGTCGCTCACTCAAAGTCTCGAGTTTAGACAACACCCCTAACAACAAACACTAATTTTTCATTAATTAAATATTAATCCTTCCTTCCTTATTGCAAAAAAAATCAATGTGAACTTACGCCGTTTTGTGAAATCCCCTTATACCATTTTCCACCGCCCTCTTCATTGCGATCAATGATAACTACAGTTTCACCACGGTCGAAGGAAATCGTCGGCGATGAGTACGATTGCGCAGCTTCGGCCTTCACCTGCCGATAGGGATACTCCAGTTTCGCATCTTCCTCCAACCTAGAGCAAGATGATCATATCAATACAAATCCAATCAACACATGTAATTATATTACCGTTCAAAGTTTTCTTTCAAACTAACTCTCTGGTAGTTTCGAACCATGTCTTCTATGCTGTTGAAGAAGCGCGAGACGGAAAGGTAGTACTTATTCTCGGTTGGATTACTGCATATCTTCATGTGTTTCACGCCATTGTCGGTCCTTCAAAAACAATTATTCACCTCAGTTACAGCCAAATAACAAGAGTGGATCTTAAAATAATCCATACTTGAGACTCAGTGCGTAAATATCGGCATCTTTATGGAGGCGTATTCGCACTAGGAACGTGCCAGATTTACGATCTTGTAGCAGCGTCGTGGCCTGCGATCGGTCCTTCTCGCCAGCGAACCACAGCTTGCCCTGCAGCGTAAGCGCCTCCAGCGACGGCAGCGGTGCCAACGGCCGCAACGGCGCACCACATCGCCCCGACGCGGCGATGCACTCCTTGTGGACCGACACATTGCACACGCGGCACTTGTACCCTTGATAGATTTGCCCCTTCAGATATTTGCCGCATTTGTAGCACATCGTCGGCGTCGGATGCGTGTGCATGTCAAAGGCGTGATTTGTCATCGACAACGCCGCCGGGTGAATATTATCCCTGCACAAGAAATGAAAAACAAATGCAATCCATAAGTTGGAATAATAACTTGATTGCTGCTTACATGGCTTCCTTAATAGCATCGATTAAAATCTCTTTAATCTTATCCGACTTGACGCTCATTGAATAGACCACCTGCTTGTCATTCTTCACCATATGCCATTGGTACGACCACGTGACGCCCTCCTTCAGCAACGCGCGGTTGTTCGCCTCGTCGATCTGGTACTCGGCAAGATCAAGCATCGTGCGGAAGTAGAACTGATTGCTGCCGCGCTGCTTCGTCAAGATCATATATTTGTCGAAGATGAATGCATAGCGCCGCTTGGGGCGCGGCTCGGGATGCATCTTGACACGCACCTCGCCGTCGCGCTTTAGCCGCCCGCACTTCTCCATCGCGAACTGCGTGCCCTGATCCCACACCATGTTGCGCGAGATCTCCGCGAGGATATTCAGCACAGTCTTATCGCGCGCCATTTCGTTGATGTAGCTCGCAACGTCCAGCATTGCTTCTCTTGCCCGCTTTAATTCATTGTACTCTATATGGCTCTAAAAGCATAATCAAGTTCAAATGTGTGTTTCGAATCGGTTTCGAAGCATGCAATTTGTGAGCTGTGGTCATCGTGGTCAATTTTTGAAGCTCATCTGACACCAATAAAACGCCGAAAAGCAGAGAAGTGAGGTTAAGTCAATCAAAGTACAACATTTCAACAGCTGTTTTACAAGGTTTCCAATGGCCAAATAGCAAGAGTTGCCAACCCAAGGAGAACGAAAAAAAAATGTAATGTTAATCACGTTGTAATCGGGCATTTAAGAAGACCCTGTAGTCAATAGCCACCCATGCACATCTGATATGATCTGTTGTTAGATAGACGCACGGTATATGGTGCGTTGGAGCAATATTTTGTATTTTCAACTGTTTCACGTTGTAAACGTAGTTATTTTATTTTTATTTTTTTAAATTCTACGTCTTACATTTTTTTGAACTCGACTTTTTCAAAGCTTTTTGAAATTTTATCTGAATCCGGCATTACTTACTGTATCAGTTTCCTTGACGAGATTCTCCAAGAGTAGGTGATATTTGAGTATCCTCTGCATGGGCACCTGGAGCAGATCGCGCAGCTTAAATTTGCCTTGGTTGGCCTCCTGGTCGGCTCTCTCGATAGCGAGGCAGACATTTTCATGGCGATCGCAAAGCTCCTGCAGTAAACTAGTGGCTTCCGCGAGGTTCGAACAGAAATCGCCGTAGATTAGAAATCGCTCCTTGAACCGCATTATGATGTTGCTCAGTTTCACCGATTTGCTACGCGTGAGTCGCTCAAATTCCATTTTTAAATCTTTATTTACTGCATATATATCCTAATAAAGCATACATGATATTAATCATTCCTCTAATATAATTATGTGAAAGTGAAATACTTACAAGAATTCTATAAAATATTTTCGCATGATCACGCTCTTCCAAATCATAGGTTAATTTTTCAATGTAACAATGCTTGATCTTCCGTAAAACCTCCACGTAGTTGCTCTCCGTGTAGATTAATTCGTTGATGACATAATCTCGTTTTTCCAAAGCATGCGTTTGTAGTTTATCCAACTATTGGGAAGAGAAGTTAATAAAATCACATTATGTGCAATAGACTTGTTCAGTGACATCTTAAAATCGAATAAATTTGTGATGCAGTCAAAGAAAATGTAATTATAACCCCTTTTACCTAAAAATGTTGCATCAAAAATAACTAGATATAAGAACTACATATATTTTTTTCGGAATACCACTGAACAAGTCCATTGGCTGTTAAATTACGATATTTTTTAATGATACTGAGTACGACTAAATAACTAAAATTGACTTTTGTGAACCCGCTCAAACATTTTCCCATTTTTCAAGAGCGGCACAATGTTGTTAAGTAAAAGTTAGATAGGTACTTGTGCAGGAAGCTTTGAACGGATTCACAATACACTAAATGGAAATGAGAAAAACGAAAAAAAAAAAGATTACATACTGAAAAAGAACTAAAAATTACTTACATATGTGCGCATACCACATAAACCTTGATATATCTCATCATTTTCATGATGATTATCCTGACATTCAAGTCGATCTTCCATCAGCTCAGTGGCAGTGTTACTACATTACAAGGCAAACCAAAAACAAACGCAAAACATAACAAAATCATAAGTACATAAACAAAACCACTAAATACTACTATGAATGAGAAAATGTGAAAAAAATGAACAAAAGGTAAACGCAAATCATGACACGATGCGTTAATACCTCTTGATTGGTCGTGAACGTCACATAGCAGAGATCATCATAGACCTCCTCTTCGTGATCATTGGGATCGGGACTCGGGATCGTGAACTGCAGCCAGCTTGGCTCATTCACATTACCATTGCTTGCACTCAAATAGAACACATTAGTCAGCAAAAATCATCTTTGCAAAACTTACACTTGTTATGTGATACAGGAATATAGGATATCAAGGAACTTCAAACATCAGAAATATGATGAGGTGATAGTGTTTTGTTGGTACTTACACTGATTTCAGGCTTTGATACACCTCATCCTCTTCAGCATTTCTCTCCACTTGTGCTGTGAATCCTTCAATGTTGTGTGCTTGAGCTTTTGCACATCTTGAGAGTGCTGACAGTGTGATCAGCACTTGGTGAAAGTTCATAAAGTGAAAGAGCATTTGATGCTTGAAGAGTTCACTCTCTTTGAGGCCAAATGTATCGCCACATGTTTTTAGAAACAGTTCAGTGTTCCTTGCACATAGAAACTGGGAACGAAAGGAATTAGCATGTGACTGCAGGTGGCCTGTTGATCTACCTGAGCAAATTGTGGCTTTTGATTGATGTCCTTGCTGTCAATGCAGCCGGGATCAAGCTTGTTGAGCAAGTTGCAGAGAAGGACGCCGTCGCGGAGCGTGGCGGCCAAGTCGGTGAGTGTCCCCGCCTCCAGGTTAACGCGATGGTCAGCGCGCAGCATGCCGAATCTGGTCAGCCAGGCAGCGCAATCGCGCCACAGATCGTCGTTGCCGATGAATGCGGCTGCCATAGTAGCACTTCACTTAACAATGCGCCGATGCGCTTAATATCTGATGCAATTCCGTGGAGGGTCAATGTCAATCATCACAAATGCTACACACTTTTCAGGTCCTAGATGTACTGATGCCAGCTTTAATCATTGATTCCACACAATAAGCAAAGTCATCACCATAACGTTTCGTATAAAATGTATAAATTAATGCACCACGCTGTGAAGAAGTTTCAAAACGATAACACGCACTTGATGTGACTTGATGCTAGTTCTCGGTCCTTGTTGCTATCGCAAAAACACAAAAAATACTCGAGAAAACCGTTTCCATATAATATTTACGGAAATACGCTTCCTTTCCGAATGTATTGAGTCCATTTGAGTCCGATATTTGTCTGGATTCTCTGGATAGTGGATACTTTACTCTACGCGCTCTGTGCTCTACTCTCTACTGAATACTGATGGATGATTTCATGATTTGAGAATTGACAGGCAAGATTATTCAACCTTGCTGGATGACCTTCAATTATGCAGCATCCGCGACTGGAGTTGCTAGAGTTGGTTGGGTAGCATACATTGCAATGCCAATATTATAATTTAAACGAGATACAAAACAAAAGTGTTCTTGTTTATGGGCTGTGCTTGAGTTATCTTTTTGATCTATACTATTGTGCAGAAACATCTATAATATCATTGAGTTAATATGTTAATAATATCACTAGTCTAGAAGAAAATGGACACCGAGGTAGCACCACGAGACGACTACTTTTTGCCTTTCTTCTTCTTCTTCTGTGCCTCCGGCCATGGAAAACCTCTGCGGAAGAGTAGATCCTGCACGTTATGGCATGTAGAGTAAGCGTTGTCCATTGCTGCTTCAGTAAAAATGTCAACGCTACATTTGGAGCTCTTCAGTCTGCCCCCCTTGCGAACAGATTTCTTCGATTTTCCAGGAGCTTTGCCCTTTTTATTCTCTGCTTGGCCTTTTGCAGCTTTTGGTTTTGCCTTTTTCTTTTTGCCACCCATTACAACAGAGAGTGTCGCGACAACGTTTTGAAGAAATATTGACTAATTTCATTTGTTTGTATCCGAGTTTGTACGCCTTAGCCCTGGGATACGTTCGAAAACTTGGTTTGTTGTGAGAGTCACCCGAAAACGCACGATGCACATTCCAGCGTAACTTTGAGAGTTTACTGTTGTGGATTCACTTTGGAGCGGATCGAGATTCAAAAACAGTACATGTAAACACGTACAAAAGTGTATCGAAACAGCATTTAACGAAGTTTTTTTTTTGCTCGGGATTGAAATCGATTTAAATTACTACGTTTGCGCCGAGCGTATTGCACTAATGACAAGCGATAGTTGTTGGCGCATGGTCTCTTTCACATCGCTCCATATAGAAGTTAAAGATATTTGGTTTTGATTGACGTTTGTGACAGTTGGATAACAAACTCAGCTGATTTGCAGATGATGTCAAAATTTCCTCGTAATTTCGTGTGGTTTCTGTCTCTTCAGTTTGTCCAAGAATATTTACATTATTCCTTGTGGTTGACTCAAAAATTAGTCCAAAAAGTGCATAATTATAAATGTGCTTTTAATGTTTAACATGTGAGTTTTATTAGTAATTCAAGTAATAACCATTTATTTACTGAATATACCGATCATTGCAGTCTGATCGTGCATAAAGGCATGCAGGGCATGCAGTGAGTAATGGACGGATATGAGTGTCAAGGCTTCAGTTTTTACTCCAACTTTGATTCAGCAAATCTCCATCGAGTTGTGTTTGTTCCAAAGAATGATGAAAGTATGTGTAATATTTTGCACAGAAATAACTGTTAGTATCATACTGATAATACTGCTTGCATTCATAGATGACACACCTCAAACTACAATAACTGGCAAAACTGATGTTGTTGATTATGAATTCAACTTGTGGACCAAACCCGACTGTGCTGGCACAGAATTTGAGAATGGAAACAGGACTTGGTTCTATTTTGCTGTTAAATGTAAGATGATCACTGAACATACACTAATTTAACAATTTAACAATCCTTTCTTATTTGAATACTTTTAGCAGCATTACCATTGGTGTATGTTAAGTTCAACATTGTGGATATGAACAAACAAGCAAAACTGTATGGACAAGGCATGGTACCAGTTTATCGGATGGTCCCAGGCAAACAAAATTGGGATCGCATTTTGGAGAAGCCAACATTTACAGTAGTTTCTACTTATGTTGCAGTTAACAATCGATAATCGACGTGTTTGTTTTTAGGCTGATGATGTATTCTCTTTATCATTCAAATTCCGTATGCCGGAAAACGCCAACACAGTAGTGTACTTCGCCTTCACCTATCCGTATAGCTACGCGGAATTGCAGAACAAACTGGACGCGATTGACAAGAAGCATCGCAAATCGGATCAGATCGAATCGCTGGATGACGTCTACTATGTTCGCGAAACCATTTGCAATACTTTACAGCGTCGCAGGGTTGATTTGCTCACAATCACATCGTATCACGGCATTACAGATCAGCGCGAGGCGCGATTACGAAATCTTTTTCCTGACAAAAGTGTGGAGCGACCTTATCATTTCGCCAATAAAAAGGTAAGGAAGAAATTCGGTACGGGAGCCCAGTTAACACCGAATTGTTGGCCGGTGTTAGCTGGGAGGATGATGAATGATGCGATAATTTTTATTTGCAGATTATATTTTTATCTGCCCGAGTTCATCCAGGCGAAACGCCCTCCAGTTTTGTGCTCAACGGCTTCATCAACCACATCCTTACGCGTGAAGATGCGGTCGCGCAAACGCTGCGTCGGCTCTATGTGTTCAAAATCGTCCCCTGTTTGAACCCCGATGGCGTGGCGAACGGCCACTATCGCACCGACACACGCGGCGTCAATCTCAATCGCGTCTACCTCAATCCATCGCCCACCGAGCATCCGACCATTTATGCCGCTCGTGCACTTATTCGCTACGCACACTACGGCTATGAGCGCGAGAGCGACGAGATGGAGGAGGCGGTGGTGATTGATGAAAATATTCTCACTGAGGTCGGTGCCATCACGCTCGACGAGAAGCACAAGCGAGGCGCGGGCGGAAAGCCCATGTGCAGGAAGTGTTGCGGCGCAAAGGCCGAAGGCGATTTTCGCTGCTCGCCAGATGGCGCTTCCACATTATGCGTCACATGCGGCGATTACGTCGACAGCGTCGAGAGCGGTCTCTTTTTATACCTTGACATGCACGGGCATGCGTCCAAGAAGGGCATCTTCATGTACGGCAATCACTTCGGCGATCTGGACAGCAACGTGCACTGCATGCTCCTCCCAAAGCTGATGAGCCTGAATAATCAGAATTTTCACTTTACAGCGTGCAACTTCACCGAGAAGAATATGTACCTAAAGTGCGTAACCAAGATTCAGGACGTTTGATGCTTTAAACTTGCAAGTTTGGTTGTATTTCTATGTTAAAGGGATAAGCGCGACGGAATGAGTCGAGAGGGTTCTGGACGTGTCGCCGTGTATAAACTAACTGGCTTAATACAGAGCTATACTCTGGAGTGCAATTACAACACCGGACGACTGGTCAATCAACTTCCACCGTGCTTAAAAGATGGACCCAAGTTTATGCAAAATCATGTTGTGCCACCAAAGTATACTCCCGCAGTTTTTGAGGAGGTAAGACAGCAAACAGAAAACAATCACATCTTCCAACTTTAGAAAAAAAGTAGAAAACAAACTCATCACGGCCAATTGCATGCCTCCTAATTAAATGTAGATACTTCAAACGTTTACTTTTACTAAACCTAGGTTTAGTAAAACTTATATTTTTGAAGTATCTACATTTAATTAGGTGGCGTGCAATTGCCCCTGAGCTTGTCAGTCACTACTACAGACTGACAATTAAATTGTGTTTGCGTGTTCAAATCAAAATTTCAAATATCTCCCGTTGTTCATGTCCAAGGTGGGTAGAGCTCTGGGTGCATCGATATTGGATCTGACCAACAGCAATCTGTTCACGCGCGTCTCGCACTCCGAGTATCATTCGCTGAACGGGGTGCGCGAGTGGCTGCGCATTCACTGCACGTACGGCGTGGGCGAGACGCGCAAGTCGCCGAAGAAAGCGAAGCTGCGGCAGGCGGCTAGTCTGCATGCTCAGGTAGGCTCACATAACGTTGTTGATTCATTGCTGGATAGCAGCGAGGCGGGCACCGAGAGTGTCGGTTTTGATGTTAGCATACGGCAGTGCAGCATTTCATAGGCAACACAAGAAATTAGGATTTCGCACTGCATAGTCCAAAAATTGTTAATTGCGTAGGAGTTGCGCATAGAGTGCAATATTGCCATTTGATCAATGCTATTGAGACTGAGGACCATACATTCATCACAAATTCGTTAAAAAGTTAAAATACATTGAAACATTTTCATTGTCTTATTCCCGACTGTGACTGAAATAGAGAATATTTAGGAAATTGTTCTACATTTTGATGCGAATGCCATGCGTGTTATTTAGATGATTATAAACAGCTTTAGATGAGGTAGTCTTTGACTTGATGTACTTTTATATTGTTTTTCTTTTGAAACAAGGAATTGGAGTATATAACATGATTTTATGATATATTAAAGTTTGTGCACTGTTTTTGCTTTTTCATTTCCAGATGCGAATGTTCCTCAAATCTTTTAGCTATCAAATAGATCACAATCTGTTGTAATGTTATGCTCTATGCCTGCGTGGAATATTGTAATAAATTTCTTTAGGGCAAAGCTGTGCGTCCTGTGCTGAAGACGCGCTCCTTCCCTACAAAGTACCACGCGAAGAAGCCGAGCCACAAGCCCAACCTCAAGCAGCGCCAGTCAAAGGCGGCTGCGACTAGCTCCGCCGGCGCATCGACAGGCAGGCGCGAGAAGGAGCGTGCCTCGCCGCAGCCAAGCTGCTCGCATCAACTGGCGTCGTCGTCATCATCCTCCTCCGGCGGCTGCCATCCGTCGCAAGAGCCGCGCCGCAAGTCCACCGCGCCGCTGCTGAATCATAAGCAGGCACCGCCGCCAGCAATGGCGCCGCCGAGCGTCAACTACATCGCGCGCAACATTGGTAACACCACAGCGCGCGGCGCCGCCCTCCGTCCGGAAGGCAAGGCGAACGATATCAAGGTGAAAGAGATATGCTTCGTAAAGGGCGCCAACGGTAAGCGGGTGATCGCCACCTACGAGCGGAATAATAAGGAGGTGCCTGAGAATCTCATCGTCGCCTGGGACGCTAGCAACACCAAGGCGCAGGTGTACACACACAAGGCCCGTGTGCCGTCCTTCATCAGCAAGCGGGCGAATAATGAGGGTGAGACCAAGCCGAGAGGGTATCGCGTGCATAACTTCAAGAAACAGGGTCAGGTCGCCTTCGCCAAGCCCAAACCGAGTAGACGCGCATTCCGTGCAGCGCATGCGAATTCAGATAATGTTGGCAAATCTACTAAAGCCAAGGCAAAATCAAACAAGAAAAAGAAGAAAACGCGATCAAAGGAAGTCTAATATGCGTCGATCAAATTTCTCAAATTTCAAACAAAATGGCGGCTAAACTGACTGCGCTGACTCCTTCCTTGAACCTTTGAAAAATAAATACTCTGTTCCTTTGCAGGGCAATGTGGCAACCATTTTGTAACATTTAACGATCGTGATATTTTTATGTGATTTGTGTGTACATAATCGTCAAATTCTGTATGAATATTGGAAATATATTATTGGATAACAAATAACAAATAATATACTTACCACATTGTTGGGAAGTAAAATAAGAATTGTGTATGCATACTTAAGCTATAATTGGGATAACCAGACTAAATTTGTCGCTTGTCCCCAAAAAAATCGCCAGATTAAAAACAACCACTAGGTTCAAAGGGAATAAAGTTCAAACCCTTCCAGCTTTTTTCGCATTTATTCAGCTGCCGGTTTGCTGACCTAACCTGACCGGAACACCCTAGCAGTTAGCACATAGCACCCTTAGCAAGTAGTATGTTTGTACCAGTTCTAACCCACGGGCCGGGACTTAACTAGGTGGGGACTAAACCAGAGTGGGGGAACTGATTTGTACCAATCAGAGTAAAGCAGTAATCTGATTGATTCGCTCTAAAACTCTTGTTTTCCACCAATCCCAGCAAAGCGAAAATATGATTGGGTCAATCGGAAACTGGTTTTCCAATCCCAGTCAAGCAGTAATGATTCTGATTTGCTTGAAGGTTATCTAATGGTGCCCTCTGGCGGCCGCGTAAAAACAATTTACGAAACGGATAATGGCTAGCAACAAGAATCCGAAGAGAAAATTCAAATCGCCCCAGTGGTTTTGGAGCTATCACCAAATCTGTATTTTGAAGAAAAAAAAAACCGGCGTTGGTACAAGTTTGGGACAACTTTGATATATACTGGTACATTTCTGATACATCATTTTGTTTACTAGATATTTGTAACCTAAAAATGGCAACTTTGATGACCTCCCGTGACCAAACGAAGAAAGTTTGAACATTGCTGTATAAAGATTTTCGTCTTAGAATTAATCAGTGAATCGTGCCACGTGTAGATTATCCGCCAATTCGTTTACACCCTGTATAGGGACATTCAAGCGCGCAGCGATATATCCGTTAAAGATCCTGCTGGAGTTCTCAGGATGTCAGGACGATTTTATGGAATAATCAGAAATGCAATTCTCACAATTCCAAAACTTGAAATAAACCGGGAGAAAAAGGAAGAGTTTAGGTGTTTTGGGGCCTTATCCAGGGAGAAATTTGTTTTATGCTATATATTCTGTCGACAAAATGATGTTTTAATAGTACATCTTTGGCCGCAATCCAAATTATCATCTCCCACAAAACGTATAATAACACTTTGTTTTCATATATAAATCAAGTTTCGAATTATTTATAAGGTCAAATTACCCAATATAATCTATATATACAAATGTAAAAGTTTCTAGCCAAAATGTTCAATTTTCCAAATAGCAACTAATGGAAACTATAAATAATACATTGATATTGAACATATAATGATAATGTGAAATAAAATTCTTTGAAAATATAAAATTGTAACCAAATCTGAAACACTGATTTCGCCTGTGGTTGTTATACACATTCTACTCAAGTATTCCAAAACCGCAAGTTCAGAGAAACAAATTTACTCTTAGGGGCTAAGTTTATCCTAACTTTTGGTACATTTCAGTTTATAGTGTACCGTATGTACAATTAATATAGTGGTTCATGTTGACATTTCTTTAAAAACCTATTCATCATCCCAATCGTTAATCAGCTTGTTCACTGTAGCTGCCTTGCTACCTTGCTCCGACGTTTGCGAATCAGTATCATCCCAATCGTTCAAAATGGTGGAAATACCTTCGATTTTATCTTTCCCTTCTTTCTTTCCTGTCTGATTCTCATTTTCAAATAGTGCATCAGTACAAGTATCCTGCAATTTCATCTCAGCTGGAGGTGCAACTGCTACTTCAGATTCCATGTTCTCTTCAATTGGAAGTTCTCTAATCGATTCCGTTAGAGAAGCCGTCTCCTCAATTGTGGATTTACTCTCAACTAACGTCTCCGACGTTGCCTCCTCATGCATTGTTTCTTCTAAACTTGGTTCACTTGGTTCACTGGAATTAGCAACGTCTGCAGGCTCTACAAGTTTGATGGATTCAACTGCTGGAGGATCGTCTAAAGGAGGTGAAACATCTAATGGTTTAGTGATGCTTTCACTGCTTTCAGTGCTATCCAGAGCTGTTGATGTATCTTCCCCATCGACAACATCTCGAGGCGTGTCTAATTTCTCAGCGTCTCCACTGTTAAGATCTAATAATTGATCATCAGGAACCGTGGATTCTGGGCTGACCTTCTCTTCCACACAATCTTCATCTTTTGATTCTGGTCGAGGTGTTAAACCATCCACTTCCATGGGTTCCTCAGGACACTGTTCGGAAACAGACAGCGACGCACTGGTCTTGTACTCTTGCTCATCGTGATGAGCAGTTTGATTGATAAGTTCATCTTCTACATTTGTCTCTGCATCAGTATTTAAAGTTGGGGCCAAGATCGGCACCTGACTCTCAGTGGCACACTCGGGTGTTCCCGATGATTCTGACGAAGTGGGTTCTAAAAGTTCCTGTGGAACTTCTGCTTCGGGCTGATGTTGATGCTGAATTGTGGTTAGACTCGCGGTGACAGAAGATATCTCATCTTTTTCGGCCATTTCTTCAGGGGGATCTTGATTTTCTATGCTCTTTGTTGGAACTTCCTCTTGAAGTATTGTTAGTGGGGATGTGGATGCATCTACAGAAGGTTCCACTGCCTCTGTTGTTGGCTCCTCATGCTTCTCTGCTGAAGTGGCGACAGGAGGATCTAAAAATGATTCCACCTGCGACGGTTCTTCATCAATATCCATCGGCTCTGGTTCCGACGCACATTGTGGCACAGTGAATGCCTCCGGTAGTTGCTCCGCACCGAAGTCAGTCGTATCTTGCTCAGTCTCAGTTTCCTCAAGAGTGTTTATCAACTTCTCAGCTTCCTGTACCTCGGCAACGGTGACTTTCTCACACTTTTCTTCGATTGCATCGATTGCAGGTTCTGCCGCCGTCATCGCACTTGTAACAATACTCTGAGACTCCGTAGTGTTCGTGATGCTACTCATACTACTCTGAATTTCCTTCTGTATCATCTCGATGCTTTCGCTCTGAGTGGACATCGGTACGCCATCGTTATGGATCTCCAACATGCCAGTTTCCGAATTGAGCATGATATTCCCCTGACTGGTAATGAACTGATTCTGCTGCCCGTCCACCGGATGGCTGTACAATACGACGATATTCGAGTTATCATTAGTACTAATGATGTTATCATCGCTGCCATCATTGTAATCATGATCAGTGAGAACCATAACCAGCTCGTCAGTGGAGCCAATATCAGCTTGACTGATATAGGGTTGGTCTTGCAGGGACGGCAAAGTCATGAAGCTCTGCGGCGTTGTAATCGCCGCTGAGGCATCCTGCTCACCCTGCAGAATATACTGCTGTTGATCATCCAACACCACAATATCAAAGGACCCTAAAGTCGGCGCGATATTCGTTGCTTCCTCCAACGGCTGCGTCTGAACAGGCATTTTGTGTCGTTCCTGGGTAGTAATCTTCATGTGCTCAACAGCTCCATCCACACTCTCAGACAAAGCGATTTGCCCTTCGAGATGCTCATCGTCGAGACTCAGCATGCCATCCTTCTTCGCATCTTCCATGTGCGTCGTCTTGCAGTGCACAAACAACGACATCGCCGAGTTCAGCTGTCGCGTGCAATACTGACAGTCGAAACTCAACTGATTCTTGCCGTTGTGACCAGCGAGCTGCATGTGCGCCTTCAGCGACTGATTACCATCGAAGCCCAGCTTGCAATTGGGACATTGCACGTGTCCACTGTGCGATGCATGAAAACCCATGTGCTTGCCCATGATATCCTTGTCGTACGCCACAAAAGAGCAGCGCGCACACTTGGGGAAATTCACACTTCTCGGCGGCATCACCGCGTGCGTCATATACATGTGATATGTCATCTGCAGTGGCAGCTCATACAACTCCCCGCAGTGCTTGCACTCACGAGCATCGAACTGCTTCTGATGTGCGTCCGTCATGTGCTTGCGATACAAATAGTACAAGACGAACTCCACCGGCTCGCCGTTGTTGGTGCACGTGGTACATTCCCAGGTCTGCTCACCGACGTGCGTTTTCCTTGAAGATTCGGCCTCTTCACTAACTGCTGCGGCCGCCAGTGTTTTCACCACTTTCAGGGCTGGCGTCGTACGCTTCACGGTCGCAGCCGGCGCAAACGTCTTAATCTTCGCCTTTTCCTTCTCCACAGGCTTTTCCTTCTCGTCACCCTTGTTCTTCGCGAGTATCTTCAAGCGAATGTTCTTATTCTTCTGCATCAGATGCGGATACTTCTTGATGACCTCGCTGATGATCTTGGAGTGATCCACCTTGCCAGCGGCGCGAATCTCGACGATATTTTCTTTCTCACTGGAAACCTTCGGCTTCTTCGCGGCAACGGGAGACATCGACGACTTCCGCTTGTTGCGCTCTGTGCTACCTTCGACAACGTAGTCCGGATCATCTGGGTCTTCGTCGTCATCATAGTCGGCCAAGTCGGAGCGAATCTTTTGCTCCTTTACGTAGCTCTTGAGATCCTCCATATCGACGGATGAATTGAGACTGTAGGCATCTTTATCGCGGCCTTGGGGCTTTTTCGTCACCTTCCCGCCCGGCAGCTGACGCAAATCATCGAAGACATTGGAATTGCACGAGGAGCGCATCTCCTCCTCCTGTGTCATCAGCGGTTTGCTGGAGTAGCTTATGCTATCAAATGAACTATCCAATGGCAACAAATCAAAGGGTTTAATGTCTTGTATGTCATCGTCAGGCCACTCAAATCGCGTCGGCCTGGGTGCATTATCAAATTTGGGGACATCGCCCGCAATACTCCGTGTCTCCGGGGAATACGGCTTGACTGGATTGACCTGCACTGGCATGGGTGCAGTTTTCCGCTTCCAAACCGGCAATTTACGACCGGGCATCACCGTCGGCAGTTTTTCAGTTTTGATTTGCCGTTTCATGAGAGCTGCTGTATGTTGCACCCTTTGTGACTTTAGTTTGGCCCGTTGTGCATCTAGGAATTTGAGCAGAACAGTCATATTCATCAGCTCTGCAGTCTGATACAGTCTCTCAAAAATGCTGTGCTGGTACTCCAAGATGCCAGTGTACATAAAATTCACAATGGGCAAGATTACATCAGCTTGCAGATCCGGTGGCATGATCAGCACATCCCCATCCATGTCACACTCCTGCTCCAGCAGCCTGAAGTACTCTGTGCATGCATTCATGATCACCCTGTGGACTTTCAACTGGACATTGCCCTCAAACTGCAGTGTCAAGTCACAATAGTCAGTGGTGTTGAAGAATACCTGCAGTCGAGACATGACAAACATGGCCCAGTTGTCCAAGCGTGCTTGCTTTGTATGGTCACTCATTGTTGATGAATTGAGGACAATAATAATATAACCTAAAACAAGAACACTATAAACAACACTCTATTGTTTCACAATTTGCACAAATATTTGTTTAACATTGGGGGTGCAAGATAAACTTGGGGATCATGAAATAGTGGATGTGGATATGTGTTTTCTTGATGAGAAGATGTGCAAACGGCTAGTTGACTTTTGATTTGATAAACAAATGTAATTAAATCGGGGCCGGTGGAAATATCTGGCCATTTTTGTTCGGTGTATGTTTGGTGATGGAAAGCAAACGGCGGGCAAAAATGCACCGGCGAATTAAGCAATGAGAGGTATTTTCTTCATTCAAATTAACTGACCTTTTATCCATACGCTTCGGATAGTTTTAATATTTATAGCTCCATCTCTATGAACGGCACGAACGTACGTGTTTAACGCGAAACGTGAACGCCGGCCCCAAGCGGACGCGCAGCAGCGCAGCTATTCACGAGCGTCGATCGACCGCCTGCTTCTTCCTTCATACTTGCAGGTGGCGCGTCAGTCGCTGTGGCGTCAGCTCACCCAACTTTAATTTTAATTTTCCAAATTTCCAAATATTCACAACATATACCTGTACTCTGTATAATCAAAAGACTGAAACTTCTAAATTGACTTATTAATTAACTTAAAAACGTATTGTTTAATTATCGGTGCTATATTGAACGTGAAAGTTTAAAGGTTTAGTTTAGAAGGACACCACTAGGGGGAACATTTTCACTGCGTCACGTTGGTACTCAAACTGCGCGAAGTAGAAATTGGTACGCAGGCGGCCATCTTGTTGCGCCTTTATTTTGATATCAGAAATTGTCAATAGATGACGCCGATGTTTTTGATATTACTCTCCTTCGATTGTTATCATTTCGTCTAATTTGACTGGGCTAGAACACATTAGGGTGACAAAAGGTTAGTTATCAAGAATTGTTTATTTATATACAAAAATTGCACAATTAGAAGTAGACAACACGAGCCGTAGGCAAAATCTTCTAGCTCCACAACTAATTACAATTCAACCAATCGTTATTAATTAAATGTTCGCTTGGAATACATGAAGAATATGCAGTTTAAGCAACTCTTCGGATAAATCGCAATGTGAAGATGTAGCATTGCGCAATATTTGCAAATTGTACAGTACATAACGCAGGGGATGCAAGTAGTCGCTAGATTAGCGTCTTTGGTGGCGATATCAATACGCCCGACTGCCCAATTAATTACATACATAAATGTAACTTTAAAAAAATCCATTAAAATAGGTATTAATGCACAATTCTATAAAGTTGTCAATAATACTACTGAAACAAACCAATTGTGCAATTATGCTTGTAATTGTACAACAAGCAAGTTACTACATATGATGTGTTATGTGTTATATGTGTCATGATATCAAAAATAAGCTTCTCATAAGCTACCATATCTTTTGTTGTCTATCATCATATTATCATATTTAAATCGTGGTATGCGCCAATTGTTCATGTAAAAATACACTTAATTATTTCATTACTTCTCATTATGTGTTGATATCTTGCATATCTATCTAAGCACTTTGTAATTAACGTTTTTCATCTATTCTCATAAATATGTCAGTCTACTTGGTGTGTTTGTGCCTTGCATTTTTATACAACTTGCAATTACAATAAGTATTACAATTTAACAATTAGTAATAAATACACATTAGTCAGGGGCTGAACAGCAGACGAAAACACGCATTAACAGAGTAAAATTAAAATGTGCAAATGTGGAACAAAAATAAAGCTTACAGCCCAAAAAAAAAAAAGCAATAAAACATGTAAATTTTAAAAAAAGAACTAAACAAAGGAGGACATATCACATTATGGTATAATTATGTATAATAGTTTCGTTTCATATTTTAGGATTTAAGAATTAAGAATTCCTGGGATATAATGATAGAAAGGCGACAAGCGACGTAAATACTAAGTGCTTTTTGCTTTGTGTTTTACTTTTCTATGTATGCGCTGCATAGCATTGTCGCGCATTGCTTAATACTTTATATTTTCAAATCGTCATGATTGTAACTCAGTGTGTGCTGTGGAGTGTGAATCTGTCTGTGAATTTTTTAAAAGTTACCATAGAACTTCCTATGATTTTAGACAATTGAAGGAACAAAGGAATTGCATCAAATATGTACGTATACAGTGCTTTTCTTTTATCCCCGAAACTGTACGTCTATGCATCCAAGTAAATGAAACAACTCCGAAAACGAACACGTACACGTACGCGCAGCAGAAAAGAAAACTTCAAAACACAGATTCGGTGATTGCTCCCAAACCACTGGGATGATTTGGATTTTCTCTTCGAATTCTGGTTGCTAAAAATAATCCGTCTCGTAAACTATTAGTTTTTTTCCCAAACGATGCTCCCGAGGGAAATGCGGATGACTGCAAAACCCGTCAAAAAGTATGCTCTATCATTGTATAGCTTTTCGTGTTTCTGAACACTGGGCGAAAAAGTCAAGTTGACAATGCTGGAAATTTTGGAAACGCGAAAAACTACAGTGTTGAACATTACTACAATGAAAGAGCATACCTTTTGACGGGATTTGCCGTCATCCGCATTTCCCTCGGGAGCATCGTTCGGGAGAAAACTGGCCGCGCAAAAACAGTTTACAAGGCTTATTATTTTTAGCAACAAAAATCCGAAGAGAACATTTTAATCTCCCCAGTGGTTTTGGGAGTAATAACCGAATCTGTTTTTTGTGGTTACCTTTATCTGCTCCGCGTAAGTATATTCGTTCGTTTTGGGACTAGTTTGAAAACATTGACCTGTATTCGGGGATAAATGAAAAGCAAGTCCCATGAATACTTTCACAAAACGTAAACCTGAATAAACCTGAATAACTGCTATGATTAAACTCTTCTACTACTAATAAGAGAAAGCTCATTAAGGTAATGCATCGATTAGATACGAATTGGGAGTGTGGCGGGCGGATTTAGGCGTCTGTTATCATCGCTATATCGCTAATATAGATTGGTTTGGTGCCTATCAGACGAGGAGTCGCGTCCGTATGATGTGGGGTTGCTGCTGAAGAGGAGATCACTGTATCGGGTTGAATTGTCGACGCATCGATTCATCGAGCCTCTTTGGCGGTCAGCTTTTCGATAAGTTCCTGCAGCGGCGCCAACTCACGCCGTTCGATTAACACGAATTCCTAAACAATCAATCATCCATTTTGGTGCTTCAACGTTAACCCATGAATGCGCACCTGCACGAAGAATATGAAGTGCTTGAAGGAGGTGTTCAAATGCGCCTCCTCGCCGAGTTGCACCACTTCGCTGAAGTGCTGATGGTAGATGTGGGCGTAGACCCGAAACAGCCGCTTCAGGATGGTTTTGGCAATTGATAGAAAATTCTTTGGAAATGGTACACCTGTGTAACACAGGAATGCATTATTATGAGCCACTCAACTGATGACTAATTCAAAGGTTTGAGCATGTGTGTGATGTGTGATTTTCATACACCACAAACTTCCTGCATGGCTAATGCTATTATTAAGTGCAACTTGCCTATTTTTGATGGAAACAAAGTCTCATCATCCAACTGATCCTGCACCCAAGTCATTAAGTAGTCAATGTACTTGGGTGCTGAACATTTGATAGGCTTCTTCACTGTGTGCCCATCTGCCCAGTGGTACTCATATTTGGGTCCTGCTGACATGATTGGACAACTCTCTTCAATGCAAAACTCTGTGATTGTTCCATAAAGCATGTTTATCTGATTGAAGAAATCCACAGCTAAAACAATCACATATTACACCAAAAAAAAAACTTAAATTCCTGCTTCAATTTCTTGCAGAAACACTCACTGTTAACTGCTACCCATTCATTTAGGTCCTCTCCATCTGGAAGAGCCACAGCTAAGCGAAGATTGCCAGAGCCAAGTGTTGCAGCTGCATGTTTCATCAATTCATATTGATGTGTACCCTCGGGGATGTTTTTCTTTGGTTTGAAGGTTTTCGACGAGCGGCTTCCACTAAAATCAACGCCACAACAAAATCGCCACTGTGTATTTAGGGGCACTAAATTTAGCTCATGCGACTTTTCGAAACTTGCGCACAAGGCTACTCACAAAAGGAAGCTCATCGTGAAGTCCTATCCTCGGTCGGGCGAGCGTCGGTATCCAAAGAGCCTTTTTATCGCGTTAATTGTTGTACTTTTGTTGCAATTAGTGTTAAAATCAGTTATTTGTCAATGACCTCACCACCACTTACACTCACGCAGATGTTTGTGACATTTGCTGTGACACTTCCACTTCCACCTGGGAATTTCACCAAAATTTGCAAACATACTCAATAATATCATTATGCTCTATTTATTTATCGGCAACATTTTTTATAAAGATATTATTTCATTTTAAAATAATAATGCGGTCTCTGAGTAGTTGTAGAACTATAGACGAGCAAATATTTCAGGTTTATAAAATTAAAAATTTGCTGTTTTAAAATTTATACGATCATGTATATACGTAGACTGCGTATAGCAATGCCAAATAAGGCCAAACATTGAAAACTAAATAATAAATTTAAAAAAGTGCACAGCGGTAGAACTGCAGGTAGGCTTGGATAAGAGCGATAAGGGCCTAGTGGAAGTCTGCATTCACATGAGAAAAGACATGATTAAGACTCGATGAGGGTGAAGTGAGTAAGACTTTCCTAAAAACCGGTGCTCAAATTCATATTGCGCAAATCTATCTCAAATCCTTCAAATCGCATTTACTCAGAGATAACACCATTTCCACTCGAATTTACGAGATTTACACGAATTTAAAATGTTTGTAATCACGTAGGCAACCAAACGAACAGAGATAACATCATTTATGTACATGATCTATCAATTGTTATTTTCATTTAACTTCTCAGCTGTCTGCCATTTAGCTTTAGCTCATTCTCCAGTCCGATTTTGGTGAAGAGGAAGAAACCCTCCAAGAGTAATGGAGGCAACCGCAAGGCGGCAAGACCTGCCCCCGGAGGGCGGCTACAAGCCCATCAGCTACAAGCGCGTGCCGGCGAAGACATTCTTCAGCGGTGCGTTCGAATTATTTACTATTACATAACATAACCTTGTCTTCAAGTGTGTCCAAAATGTTGAAACACCTTCGCTTTTGTTTTCAGGCCCCACCATGATTATGGGATATTTGGGCATCACTGCCTTCGGCGCTTACATCTACTACATAACGTGCAAAACGGTGCAAAAAGACGAAGTCGAACGGCGGTCTGCTGGTTTCGTGCTGCAGCCGCTTTTGATTGCGGAACGCGATCGAGAATACTTGCGTCAACTGCGCCGCAATCGTGATGAGGAGGCGGACCTCATGAAGAACGTTGAGGGCTGGAAGGTGGGCACCTGGTATGGGGAGCCCATCTACAAGACCACTGACAAGGACAAGCTGTTAGAGCCCACCATGCAGGAATTCTATGTGCATGCCAAACTCTCAGAGCTGAAGAAACGCGCTTACATTGCACTCAGATCATAAACAACTAGAATTCAACAGAAAATGAAGGAGAAATTGTAGAATAATTATATTAATATAAACTATAGAATAAATTTCAAGTGGAGAGGTCCAGGGTTTCACAAATACCTCACAAATGTCCACATTTAAATTGTGGAAATATTGGAAAATGCAAAACAAGCAAAAAGAAGGGCGTAAAATGAACTTACTCTTAGCATAAAAATTAAAAACCCATGGTTGGATTTTGGAAACATCCTTATTTCACATTTCTGCTCAGTAATCAATTTATTTGATATTGTAAGAAAAATGAACAATTCTTTTACTATGATGGGAGCATTAAGATATAGTTAAAAGGAATGTTTAACAACATGACTTTGCAATCCACAGGAAAATAGCACATTATTATGCCACTTTGCATCTCTGATATGATCACAGTGCTGCTCTGAACTTTTGTAATTCAAACTGAACTCATTGCCCTTGGCATTATACACTTGCAACTCATTGGTATTGCCCACAATGGCAACCTGCATAGAATCCACCTCAAATTGTAGCTTATGAATGGTTTTCTTATGGCAATACTGGACATTTACAAATTCCTTAGGCTGCCGCACATCTAGCAGGTATAAGTTCCCAGCCTGAGTACCAACAACAATTACATTCTGATCCAGTGGACACCAAGCCACACTGGTTAAATTGCAAAATGCATTGCTGTACAGCTCAGTGGCAACACCTTCAGTCCTGATATCCCAGATGCATGCTCTTCTATCCCTTGAAACTGAAGCAAACATATTTGAATCACCATGCTTCAAGTCAACTCCTGTTATCACATTGGTATGGTAGTCTGTGAAGTCCCAGACCAATTTAAGAGTGTTATTAATGTCCCATTGTGAAATGTGATTATCTGATGCTGTGAGTAGTTTGTGCTCATCCTTCCATAGTGAGATCTGCTTGATTGTTTCATAATGATGAATGCAGGTCTCAACAGACAAGTATTTTTCAGACTTTGTCATGTCACCCTCAAACTGGGATAATATCATCAGTTTGGATTCACTTTCTGAGACGATTTGCTTGTTGTTGGAGAAAAACTTTCCATCAAAAATGATTGGACTGTTGTAGTAAGATTCATACTTTCCTAAGGTGTAATCATCATAGTTTTGATACACTTGGAGGGCACCCTGCCAGAAGGTTGCAGTGACGTTGGCACTGCCGACGAGGAGACGACCATCGGATGCGAAGTCCATGAAGATGGTGTCTTTGTACATTGTTGGAGTAACAGTCGGCACAAATGTGGTGTTCATTTGACGATTCGGTGGATGGATGTAATTGATTTCCATGATGATTGTGATTGTATTATTGAAAAGTATCGTAAAAATTGATTGATATCAAGTTAACTCAAATCTCAAGTTTATAACGTATGTGAGGTGTGAGGTTGGAAACGCAAGCGAAGCAGGACAAACAAACCACAACAAACTGAAAGAGACTCAGCTGACAGTATGTGTCTGATAGAGAAAGGAGTTTGTTTTCCCTCCAAGACTGCAACTGAATTGGAATTCCTCACTAACTTTCTTCACGATGAAAACACATCGTGAAGAGTTATGGATGGTTTATGATTGGATTAATTTGTTTTCCGTTGCCCCCTCGCCCAACGGACCAGCTGGAAATAAACCTTCCACAGGGAGCCAGGGGGGTTTATAGAACCAAAAAGGCGTTGCATGCGCAAGCGTTGGTACAAATAATTGAGTATTAGCACATTGTACTGTATGATTTCCGTGAAAATACGAATAAAATAAATATAAAATAATAATAAAAAAATAAAACTAACAAAAAAAAAGGAAAAAAATTTAAAAAATGGTAATACAAATAAATGGTGGCGCCCTCTGGACGACAACAATGAAGCAATGATTTGCTGATATTTCTGTGAATTTCAATACTGTGCAGGAACGCATTGATATGGTAGGGGGCATGAATATGAAGGCGCATGCGCCTGCTGAAAGTGCGTTG
>JARJDQ010010334.1:0-10011 GCA_030264215.1 Geostiba sp. GC000077 | reverse complement strand
GAATTGACTGCACAAAATTGCATTGACTTAACTTATTTCGTTCAAGAGATATGAATTATTTTAGGAAGACATGCAATTGAAATTTTTTTCATATTTTCGTGAATATCTTAAAAACTATCAAGAGAATTGAAAAATCTTTCAACGGAAATATGTTTTTATTTAAAAAGTGCATTTGAATTTGATATCAAAAGTATACCATTCTATTTTAAAAAATGTTATTTTTGGCTGTATCTTTTTTATGCAACACCCTGTACACCTGAAATTCTTTTAGGGTTGTGGAGATTTCAAGCATGCATAACTTTTATCAAAAGCTTTTTTTGTATTATTAGCTTTTCTAACCAAAATCGAAGAATCCCGTAGGTCAGGGACACCCTGTATACCAAAATGTAATGTAACTTTCTGCTGTGGTTTTTGCAACTTTCTGAACTCGAACTTTTGTTTTCTTGTTTGCATGATGATATGCGATGTTTGTGTCGATCAAGTCATCGAGTGTTACAAATTACAAATTGGATAACTCGATTTGCATACAATTTCCATTCGTTGAAATTCAATTACAGCGTTTTTTTTATGCCAGTTGTAGTTTTTGCTTTTTGCTGCTTTGCATTTTCATCGCTGTGACGCGCGTTGTTGGCGTTTTTCACGCGATGTTGATTTGAGAGGGCTGGGCGGGTTGCATGTCGCGATGAGCGTGCGCTGGCACGCGCTGTACTGCTGTGTCTGCGGGGGCGGCAGCCCCATGAGTTGTAAATTAGCTTCCGCGCCATAAACTGTGGCATTATTGTTTTTGTCGCGGCTGACGCTCCATTCCACACCCACACACGCCTCCGTTTGTATTTATGCATCGCAACCATCTCAACAAACACATCACACGTCAAAGTGAAAAAATAAATAAAAAACCGGCCCTGTATATGATACATGCAATGTTTATAGCGAAATGTTGGTTGCCTACTCAAAGTTGCAACATTGCATCATTTCGTAATGTTGGTTGCCTATGTTAATATGTTGTTTACACCGTGATTCATTTGTTTTCATCATAGTCCTTGTTGATTGTATCGTTTATTCTGGTTTATTCATCATCGGGTAAGTGGAATGAGTGAAAAGTGAAGAGGGGGTAGCTGTATCTCTTTATCATAGGTAATAATTCACTCGGAAAAGCGCAAAGGGGGGGCGCAGTGGCAGTGCACAAATGTGGCAGCGGCAGCAGTTGCACAAGGGCCACCAGGGGAGCAAACGATGCAAAACCGTGCGGGAACGCATAACGTAATAAACGGGCCAACGAACGTCGCGCGAGGGAGATATGGAGGCCAACCACCCAGCGTTCGGCATAAAACACACTTCAACACGTGCCGACGCGAAAAACAACACAAACACGTCAAAAACTCTGCTTCAACTGCTTCAACCGCTTCAAAATCAGTCATGGTCAGAATAAAGTATTTTTACATTTGTTAACTTGGTTGCCTGCGTTTGCGGCGCACGTAAATAAGTTATTACTTTGCTTTGCGTGTCGCTTGGTGGCGCAGAGTCGCAGACCCTCGAGGGACATTTTACGACTGTTTCATGGCACAAAACGCGCGGCCACAGGGCCAAAGTGATAGCTTATATGTTCAAATGATCCTCGTAAAACTGCGTAAAACTCCCTCTAACAACGCGTCGTTTCAGTTTCGGCGCTGACGTCATTAGCATAGAAATCTGTTGTTTATGCAACTCAGCAACCCAATATACATTTTTAGTTTTTTCACTGTTTTGTCATACTCACCGATCACTGCTGACGAAGACGATTTCAAAATCCGCGAACTCCTCGCGCTTGCGTACTGCATGGTACACCTCCGCCAGCTGCGGCGTGAATGCCCTGCACGGTGGGCACCAGTTCGCGGAAAAGTAGAAACCCTTCACGCCTGTCAAGTGCTTAAACAGCGTCGGTTTGAGATCGTGCGCATCGTGAGCATCACCAACAGCGTGCAGCTGCACGTCGGCTAGTACTTGATCGACGGGCCGAGGCCGCCATGGAAATGCAGCGCCCGCAGGATCCTCCAGCAGGCGCTCCTGCGCCGAAATCGAAATCGTGCTCCCGTCGCGATTTTCGAGAAGCACCAGCGTCGGCACACCGGATTTGATACGGAAACGACGTGACAGTCGTGTCTGCAACCAAGTACACACATCAAAAGAACATATGCAACCAAATTTACACACCGAAAAACAAAACTTATTTTTTAGGTTTTTCATATTTTTATGCTTACTTTTAGGTCGATTTCACTGTACGGCATCGCGAACCATGGCAGACCTTCCAGGCACTCGCGATGCGAGCCTTCAAAGTCACCGTAGACGTCGTTGTTCGCCCAGAGGACGACTTGAATCACCTCGACGCGCTTCGCCGACGGCTTGGAGTCGCCAGCGCTGGCCTTTGCCGCATTCAGCTGCTCATAGAGCTCACGCAGCTTTCGCACGAACTCGTCGCACTGGAGGTTGATGTTGGCGAAGCTGAAGTACACGGCGACGACGTCCACCAGCTGCAGCGTCGCCGCGCAGTCGACAGGGACAGCTTCAGGTTCATCGCGTTTCGCAGAGCAGCGCACAAGCTTCGCACCAAAGAGACGTTCACACCATGCTGTTGGGTATGTCGGTCGTTTGCTTACATCGTCCTCGTTGCTATTTGCCATTGCAGACAATCACAAATTATTCATTTCGTAGGCAACACACAAAGCACCAAAACGTATGTTTTTTGTTTTACTTCTTGTTTGTTACATTTCTTCGTACTTGTTGTTTTGTTTTATGTATTTTTTTTATTCAAATGATTGTTATTTGTGTTGATTGTTATGCTAGAGGGGGTTTGAGTGCCTGAGGGGATTGTTTTGATGTGTCTTTGTTTGTTTGCGGAGGAGCGGAGGTTAGCAGACGTTGCGACGCCGCAGGATTGCACACTGTTCCCGTCCGGTCGGCAGCTGCGACTGGCACGGATATACCTAAACCCCCTAAACCTGCGTAGACGCGTCGCGGCGTCGCGACGCTGCCGCCGCGCACAGCAGGAACCCTCGCACTCGCTCCTGCCGAGCAGACAGCAGACAAGTAGCGTTCGATGGCGATGGCAGCAGAGAAGCGGAGCAAAACGAAATGATTCATCGACAGCCAATGCGCACTGTTCTCTGTTCCTGATGCTCCTGCAACATTCTGCAGGCAACGTAGGCAACGCACAAAAAGGACTTCTATAGTACTGTGCAAGGTATTTTTGGTATTTTTGGTTTGGGTTTTGAGTTTTTTTACTTTTTTTCATTTCAGGCCGTTCACCACGACTTTAGCAGGATAGCAGGTTAGCAGGGTTACTGAAATCGGAAGTGGTGAAAGAGAGAAGTCGAACATATCAAAATATTTACATTCCCCCAGCTCTACAGCCGCAGATGTACTGCTTTTTGATGATCTTTGATGTTTTGTGCGATGTTGACGAGTAAAGAGTAAACTGTTGATGTTGACTACAGAAAGCAGGAAAGCAGGAAATATCTGTACAAACGCTACAAATAGTAAAAACTACCAAAGACGGTAAAATGTTAAAAGCGTTCGCTAGCAACAAAGAATGACATTTTACAAATATACGTCTAATTTCTATATAGAAAGTCTAAACAGATTCAAATTTTGGGACGATTTATATTAAAGTATTGCGAATCCTGCTATGCATTTCTTTTTTTGATATTGTTATTATTATAAATTATAAAAGTTTAAATGAAATAAAGTTAAAAAACAAATGCATAGCGGGATGGTAATTATTATTATAATAACAATTTATTCTTTACAAAAATCCGATAAGTTCAAAAATACGCCTTTAAAACTTCTATAAAAGAGACATGCATCTTATGTAAATCTTCGCTGGTAGCGAGCGCTCTTAAGAGGCATTTCCTAGAACGTCTGATTGCAATATGATTGTTAGGACAAGATTCATAAGAAAGTATTCACACGAAAATGACAATTCAAACGAATTGAGAAAGCGTATAAGATTCCTCAACTATTCTGGGTTTTCATTTTTCGAAAATGTTAAAAAAAAAAATATATATATAAGTAAAATAAAATGAAAAAAAAAATTAAAAATTTTAATAATTGGTGCTAGCCGTTAATGAATGCTTTTCGCCGTTACAAGTATGGTAAATGGAAAAAATCATGTCAAATATTTCCAAAAAGTTTTTTACGCAGATCATATATGAGTTGTCCATAGTTTGAAGTTTTACATGTGACAACGTTTTTTTTTCTTTCTTTCTCTTTTTTTCTGGCGCTACTGTCATCCCTTACTTTGTATTAGATTATACATCGAATTTTAATCTACTCTCACTCTGTAGTTAATATGCATTTTAATTTAGAGCCCATTTTCGGAGATACTGACTATTACTAGCGAGGATCACATGTCATTTATACTTAAGCAACATGTTTGATTAATCGGAGAAGTAACATTTTAAAATTAAAATTATCTAAGGACGAAAACCTCGGCACCAAATCTAACTCTACAATTTGATTGCAAATTAAATGAAGAATATCAACAACAAAGCATTTATTGAAATATGATTCACCGGCGTAAGGTTCACTACGTCCATTCATAATCATATAGCACAAGATGGCCGTTGAAGCGATCGATTGACCGCTTTCGGTCGCCTGAGTTGTGTTGATGATGTGACTCGTGACTTGATATTTACTAGAAAAAACAATTGCCTCGGTAGCTTGAATCTCTGCATGGTTGCAGCTTCATTACGTAAAATTGATGAAAGCGGTTCGATTCCGGCAAGTAGAGGAAAAACATTTTCTTGTAAATTTCAAGATTTTTCTTTACCTTGGTGCGATGCCGTAACAACTCTTCAATTAATTGAAATAAATGTTCATTAGTTCCCATAAAACAATTCAAAAATATAGTGGGTATATAACATTTATGTAACTTTGGTTATGTACATGATATAAGCACATTTTATGTACCAGATATATATTTTTGAGATACATAAGATGGCTATATCTCCATGTAATCTAGATAGTATATGCCTGGTATATACCATCTATATGTGTGTTTATTAGGTAATAATAACAGGTTTTTGGTATGCCGAATTACCCTGTAGCTTTAACAAATTACAGTATGACTTGCAGTTGCATTTGATATTTGCTAAATAAGTGTAGGCCGTTAGGCCGTTTATGGAGTGACATGAAATATGTTTCATGTCATCATGTCACTCTACTGCATCAGTGCAGTAATTTCTCATTTGCTGAAGTCCAAGGCTCTCAAGCTTACAACAACATATATACAAGTTGCATTCGATTCAAGGCCATATGCAGTTTGTACAAAATTCAATAATATGACTGGTTATATTCTTTTACTATGAAAGATTTTCGATTGTAAAACAAACACACAGTGGAGCGTTCGCGTTCCAATTGCGCCCCATCAGAAAAGGGCATTTGTGCAAAACTGATAGAATTTTATCCGTTATTGGGTTTGTAATCAGCGCGCCCGCACATTTTCTCATTTACAGTTAACAACTGCAAAATCGACACCCGGACACAGCATTTGAGTTTGAACTTTGGTCCTGTAAAGTTTCCACCTGAAGTTATCAGGTCCTACGATTGCAAGTAGCAAGTTTATAGCTTATTGCCCACTGGTAGTAGTTTGTACTATCTTATCTTATCCGATTTCAATTAGTAAACCTCTGGCAAGGCTTTTGTGCGCACTTCCTAGACGCGCGCGCCTTCCACATCAAATGTTCTTGGGACGGCGGGGGCGACGCCCGCGCCCTGCTGGGTTTCGTGTTCGTTTTTCGTCTTCACCCCGCACGTGGAGGAAAGGTGCCGTGGGTGCCAAGGTGCCAAACGAATCGCACCACCGACGTCGCCATTATATCGACGAGTAATGTCTTAATTGGTAATGCGATACCTTTAATGAGGACGTAATGTGCGGCAATAACTGCGCGCTGACCATTTTGCCCTGCGCCCATCTGTCTCTACACAGCAGCAGCCCATAATCTCTAATCTCAACTAAGTATGCATATCTGATCCCCAGTACCCTGATTGTTTTCAAATAGAAGTACGTCTTGTTATTTCTTGTTTATCGCATGATTGCGTCCTTATTGTTTTCCGGGGAAGTTCACTGTAATTATAGCTTGATGTTTCGCTGAAAGGCTGAAAAACAATGTAATAATGTTTTTGACGTTCCGTTTAAATTGGAGCTAAGAATAGCAAAAATAAATAGGAGAAGCACAATCTGTTTCTAAGGATGCAGCGATGCAGGGTAACAGTAAACAGAATGCCGTAAGTGGACATCCGCGTACCTACTGGAAAATCTGGTAAGAATAGAACTTTGATTTATTGACCCGTGAGCTTCCGTCCAATTGGGATTTATTAATATATATTATTTATTAGTTGCGTGATGAAGCGCACGACGCCGCGCAGCGCACATCCAGCATCCTTCCGCGTCCATTGTGCCCACCCACTTTTTCCACCCACCTCGCAGCGGCGGCGGCGGCGCACATTACTCACGCCCGCGCGGCCCCAGGGCGAATGCGTGCATAATGTCGATAAATGTTCCAACACGTCCGCCGAGACCAATGCATACTAATTAAGATATCACGCCCGCGGCGCTCCTTCAATGCAGGGCAATTTGGTACTGATATTTGATATGCGTCGTTTTTTTTGCGGCTGTGACTGAATCATTTATAGATTCTATAGACTCTCGATTCTAGGAAGGCGAATACGAATCGTCCGCCTCCAGTCCGCCTCCAGTCCGCCTCCAGTCCGCCTTTGTGAGAACTCTATCAATAGAAAGATATTGACAATTAGCCAGTAGCAGCGGAAAATTCAGTCGTATCCTTTGAAGTAGAAAAATAACCATTTCTTTTGTGGGTCTTCCAACTTCATTCCGTGATTTTCCGAATATGCTCATTACATCGGTACTCTGCACCCGCAAAACTGCATAATATTTTTAGAAATATACAATTCAAACCAACCCACTCGTTCATATTTTTCTTAAAATCAATGGTCAAAGGTCCGCATTTCACCAGTTCCTGTTGGCTGCATCCATGACGAATTTCCGAGCCTTCGAGTGTGTGACACCGCCGCGGAAAAATAATGAGATGCAAATATTTCAATCGAAAATTGTTTCCCTACCACCAAACCACCAAAACATACATCAATAGATTATACGTTGAGTCGTTGTGTCGAATAACTTAAGTAGTAATATGATTACAAGACAAATAGCTGCGAATGCGACGCTTTTAAAAGTTCTTATTAGAAAAGTTTTTACATCGCAGAGAAGGCGGACTTCTCTTAGCCACAGTCACTTTGGTGTGCAAAGGAAAAACTTGAGATTGCATATTTCATCTGCAATTCTGCATCACTGCATCTGCATTTATTTCCGTCATTCGAAGAAGGGAAGTGTCTCCATGCCGCACGTTTTTCATATGTGCACCTAGTTTTTATTGCCCGGTGCTGAGAGCATTCACTCAATTACGCTCGGGTGTCTCGCGCAAATTTACACAATTTTTATTAATAAATTTAACGGCGTCCAGCTGAAGTTGGAGCATATTTTCGTTTAATGTTCTGTTTGGTTACTTGCGCACCTACTTTGTACCAATTTCGTTTGTCTTGCTCAGCGCGCGCGCGCTCTAAGCTTGCTTGTCGCATTAATTCCCGGCGCATAACTGCGTTGTTCGCTCCTAATCATCTTTCCCTTCATCCAATTTAGAACGCAATTTATTTTTAGATATCATTATATTTCTGCCGTCCTTTGTTTTTCCCGTATTGTCTAAGTTATCGCCAGCACAGGGGTGGAAACGTCGCAATGAAATTTGTGCCGTTTGAGGTGCGAAGAAAAATTGCGATGCACACTTTTCAGACAGTTGCGACTTAACACGAGTGCGCGAATGCTTTGTGCGAATGCTTCCCCCCAGCCCCCAGCCCCCAACAGTCGTAAAAGTGCGGCCATTTTTCAATTGCGCGCGGACGTCGTCTTTATTTGGTTTTCAAAACGTGTCGAATGGTAAATAATGCTCGAGTATTATTTAAGGTCGCGTGCGCTTGCGAAAGTGTTAAAAGCATGATTTCGGCGGGGTATCTTGGCATAATTAGGCCGTGATTTGTGGCGCCCCATTCCCTGTTTACCCCCAAAAACTCTGCTTGCGTTTGTTTGAAGAGAATTGCGCCCGGAAAGAAGGGGCAAATTTAATTTCCTATTTAATGAATTTATTTCCTTTCTAAAGCTTCTCGAATATATAAGCCTTGTTTGCATTTTTACGAGGACCAGAAAATTAATAACATTTCAACGTTTTCCAAATACGTTGTGTACAAGTGTACACATACCTTGCTGGGCGATTCGTCGAGCATCCAACGTCCAATCCGCGAGAGTTAATTGCCGAATGTAATGTTTCATTTTATTTCCTTCCACGGCGGTGTAAAACGCTAACAAGATACAATAAAATTCTAAAATTACGATGGCGCAGGCAATTAAAGGGCGCTCTGCGTCGATTAGCAGGATGTTTTGTCGATTCCTCGCGCCGTTATCATCAAAAAAGCGGAGCACTAAGAGGTATAGAGTGTAGATTACGCCTTTAGCACCCAGATAACCCGATAACCACAACAAACGCAAGTTTGCAAGTATTAAGAACAAAAGGGCCTCAAATCATATCAAATCAAACTGTCTCAGACTCTCAGCGCGGGTGTATCAAATGTTTGGGTGCACCTAAAAGCAAAAAGTTCTCTATCTACGTCTTGGCGGAGGCGCCGCACTTGAAACGAGTATACTCTTTGCGCGTGGGCTGCCCCCGCTGCGGGCCGGATCATTCGGCGTACTCGCGCATCACGACCAAACGCACCGACGCCGGCGGCGGCTGCAGCATTACCCCCCGACCGGTTCGCATTCGTTGCCAGTCCACTGCTGCGGTGCGCACGAAGACAAACATCCAACTTCAATCCTCCCCAATAGTCTGCCAGAAATATTAAATTGTGTTAAACTTGCAAACTATTTTCATTCGCACTTGCGAAAAGCATTCAAATTCAAATTCAAATATAAACCTAGGCTTTCTTGCAACCAGCGTCAAATCAAATAATCTCCAAACTTTGCTTAATATCGTGTTACGCGCACTTTCATATTAGTATTGCATTTCATATAGATGTTCATGTTTGTAAATGTATATCTAAATGTTTAAAAGTATAATCTTTGTCCAGTAAATTTGCTTGAAGAATTCCGCGAAGAGTAATTGTCAATAGTCGTTAGTAATTAAGTTCCGTGTTTAAACTTACGATAAATTTATTGCGTCGGACGGGGGAGGCTTTGAGGGTGTTGCATCGACTTCTTAGAGCGCACCAAGTGAACGAGTTCGACTTGATTGCTGCCTCTGATTCGAACCTCTGAAGTTTCAACTGCATTCGCGCAAACATCAACAAGCCGACTGCATTTCCACAGTAAGTAAAAACTTTTTTCTATCATAAAAACTTTCTAAATTAAATGTACGTATTCACAAATGTCGATAAATATTCGTCTTCCTTCTTTTTCTGTGAATTTCTACACATGTTGCGCAAATTTTTGAAGAAGAGTGAAAAGCTTGTAAAAGCTCGCGTCTTAACAACTGTCGTTTGTGTTTCTTTGAAGGGAAGTCTTTGCGCGCTTATTTGTCATACTTACCAGATCTTTATTTTTTTTTTATTCCGACAATGTTTTCGTCAGCTACCTATAAATTGTAGCAACAGTTAGTCGGGCGGGCGTTTTATCTTTTCACGCACTCTACACCTCTACACGCGTCTGCGCAACGCATCAAAAGAAACATGAGCATGGCAAAAATCTAATTCCAGCGGCATTGCGATTTGGAACCCAAATGAAATACGCGCGTAAAGTACACGGAACTTGGGGGCACCACACTGTCGACAATGGTAACTAATTTCGAAGTCGTTTCCGAAGGGCGAACGCTTCCTTCGAGGGCATTAGGTTTCCGGAACGAAGGCGGACAGAAAACATGCTTAACCAGGCGATAGGCCTGTAACAGGATGTTGTGGTTCCGGATTAGCTTC
>JARJDQ010010326.1:0-12797 GCA_030264215.1 Geostiba sp. GC000077 | reverse complement strand
CCAACGTACAGCTGTATCAACGATTGAGCGACTTTGGCTCCATTGTGCCTCTGAATCGGCGATCGGGTGAAAAAATCAACTCAAAATGCAGAAATATTTTGGCAGCGCAGTTTGGGATTTAACGCCAGGGAATTGAAGATTCCAAGTCATAAGAGCCTGACCAGTCCGTACTGCACATCGAAAGTTACCTTCCTCAACATTATACGATAATACGAATGTGCAACCTTGTTGTTCGAGCGTATAGCTCATCATTTTGAGTAGTTTTAAAATTCCAATACAAAGTTTTCTAATCAAACATTCTTCTACAACGTTTTAAACGATTAAACAATAATTCAACAACAATCCAGTTGTCAAATTTATATCTGTCAGTTTGTCAGCTGCTACGCCACTGGCCTTGCCTGACTTTAGGTTAAAGCCAGCAAATTAAAAATAAAAGAAACCAAAACCTCCCCATGTTTAGTGACCCTTTTCCAAAGTAGACAAACTGTATGAAAATATGATTATTTGTTTACTATTTTAAAAGTTTAAGCCATTTTAAAAGTTCCCCTTTTAATTTTTTAGAAATGATTTGTAATAAATGTGTATAATGTATATTGCAATAATAAACAAAATTCTTGTATTATAGTATATTTTAAACATAATAAAAGTAGCAGGTACGCAAGACACCAATTAATTAATTATATCACAATCATAAAACAACATGATTTAAAAAGTAAGCATCGTCGGTCCATCTTCTTCGTTATTTTATTTAAATTTCAAGGTAATGATGACGAAGACGTCGCGCCGCACTACCGCAGCAGAAACGTCGTAATTATCCCGACTCCCAAGCTCCCGACCCAACACCATAACTGCAAACATCTATGAAAACTTGGAAACAATAAAACCGTGGACTGATGCATGACAGCATGACACAAGAGGCCATAGGCGTCGCGGTTGTCATTTTCAGGAACTTATCTTCAAACTACGCATGCATAATGCACAAACATGCATAATAGATGACAAGAGAAATAAACGCTTTATGCAAAGCAAAGAAATAATAAACAACCAAGCAACGGCTGCACGGTCCTCAAGAAACAAAATGTTGCGCATGTGTCGATACTCGGAATTGCTCGGAATACTCGAATGTCGGCATGCGAGAGACACCTGTACGCCGGGGACGGCACTAACCTAACGTATACCTGCTACACAGCTACACAGTGACCTGCTCACGACACCAGCTTCACGCAACTAGGACAATGTGGACGAGCGCCACTCAAAAACTGAACCCAACAAAAAAAAATAAAACACAGTGAACAAGTGAACGAGTTGAACACTGAACAGTGAAGCTACTTACTTACAACAGTGAGCTCTAACTTGCTTATGATACTAATGTACTTGCTTGGCAATTGAGCAATATTTTTATATAAATAAATTGTGAACTGAACGCACCATTATCAACACTTTCAATACAACTTGATTATGTTTCGTTTCACTTTGGTTACTGGCTGCGTTGGTGCAATGAAAACAATTGATTGATATTCGTCTCTCAGGCGCGTTGCCTAAATAATGAAAGTAAGCGAGAAATTCGTCAACATAAACGCAACTGGCTATGGCGGTTCAAATTTAGATGAAGGCCGACGAGATTTTGTTATAACCCAAATTAAAGTATGTAGTTCCATGTTCCATTCGCTTAATATCACTTTGGGGCCCCAGCCTGTTTTGCCCGCAGCGCGCATTCCGCTACAAATACGCACAATCACACAACAACTTACAACCGACAACAAATTGGAATATCGGCGCCTTGCGATGGCGGTCGGCATTGTCCCGCATTGCTGCATTAAATGGGTTTGGACGTGCGGCCGCCTTGTTGAGAAATGCGGTCAGTGAACCAAATCTCTCGACCCTGACTTTGCCATTGCCCCTTGGATGCCGCGCAGCCGAAGCCGAACCCGCCAGGCGAATCTGCGACGCCTTCAGCAGCCGTTTGCGCGCGATTATTAAATGAAATGCACGACTCACCTCTGTCCTTAGCATCCATTATCGACGCAGCAATTCGTTCGCACTAATTAATCGCACGCACTAATCGCCCAGCGATGCGATTTAAATCACCGATTCGAGCGAACAGCCTACTTTCCGCAGGGTAAACATGGCGGCGTCACTGACAGAATCAGTCCGCCGAGTCCGCGGACTGCACACACCCACATGCACAAGCGTTGTGCCACTCACACGCGCGCAAACCTGAACCTACCATAAACACGACGTTGCCACTTCTTCAGGCAATCAGGCGTAACAAAGAACTTCCACATTAAACTGTATAAACGCTCACTAAAAACACACTGCTTAACAAACCTGTGATAAAAAATTCATCTGAAACTATCGCAATTCGTTTAAAATGCCACTCGTTTAATTTTAACTTAACGCACATTCAAATATGAAATGATTAAAGCTACGCTAGCGCTCTGGTGGCGTAACACATAACTAACCAAATATTTCAATTGTTTTTTTGCGTTCTTTAAATCAACAATGAAATACAACCATTTTAAAATATTGCATACTGCTTAGATGACTTAGATATTTTATTGTGAATGCATAATATCTTAAATTTACTAATACATATTTAATATTTTGTCTAAATCTTAAACTGGTACTTTAAAAAACAGAAACGCCAAAATTTTATTAACGAAATTCTTCATTTCTGGCGAAATCAGTTCTTCCACAATGGATCCAAGATCAACCTCCTTTAACACCCAAGTCACAATTTCAGATATTTCTTTGCTTAATGTCTCGTCATTCATGAATCCATTGAGCAGAAACTACAAAATTAATTACATCACTCATTAATAATTATTTATTTGAAATTTAAACGTTACTTACATAAGAATATTCTGGTATTTCCCATCCGATACTAAGCTCATCAAGTACATATACTCCGCAATATTCTCCCGTCTTGACGAAAATTTTGATTTTTAACTTTTTCAGTGCCAATCTGAAAAAATGCAATGCATTAATATTTTGTGGAAAAAATCCGATGTTTTTGTAGTATATTACGCAATGAGTCCATCACAACTCATGTCAATAAGATCTCCGAAAGTGCCATTTATACCGTAATTGATAACAAATTGGATATCGTTGAAAGTGATTTCCATTAAAGCATCCAAGGGTAGAATCGCCTCTCCGTTGATATTTATTTTGAGTTCGGTAACGTTGAAGTTGCTGAGGCCGGTGAGAAGTCCATCAGTCAGCAGTATATCTGCCCTATGTACAAAATTAAATTATATTTACACTAAATTATAGTTTTATTTTGCATCTTATTTTTCTTGTTACTTACGAAATTATACCGGGCAGTTCAAGATTCAACGGCATCGGGTCTAGAATCAATGGATCCAAGACAGGAATCCCCATTTCCGGTACCCCAGTAAAGAATAGTGCTTTTGCTTCCTCCAGAACCCCAATTACTAGCTTTTCCAGTGGCGTATAATCATCAGTTAATACTGCGTTCCTAATCAATGCCGCTGCAAAAGAATTAAAACCCTTTTTACAATGGTTATTGTAAAAATTTCTTGATTCTTCGTACAATTATCTTCTAGTTTCCCTATAAAGCCTCCTAATAGAGAAATTGCGAGGATTATAAGCTGACCCTGTGCCACCATGTTGATGAATCGTATAGAAACTCGTTTTGGCGATAAATGAATTTGTTATGGACAATGGACGTATTTTATTTGTATTTATGTACGATTCTTATCACCGGCGTTGTTTGAAGTTGATTTTATCTATTACTTCGGCAGGATGTATCTTGATACTACTTAATCTATCTTGTAAATAATGTAGATTAAAGGATCTAAATATTAAGTGATGGTGTTAAAAAGAAAATGGTCCAAAATCCAAAAATTGAATTTTTACGCGATAAACATTTTTAGAATAAGGAATACAGGTTCATAAATCAAGACCTCAAAAAATATCTACATGTACTAATTCTGCACGTGTTAAATTTGAAGGGAATAATGAGAATCATAATGTATCCTAGCTGAAAATAATGCAATCATTGAATTTTTGATTTCCTGCTTTCCTGCATTTAACCAAAGAGTGGCGGATCCATCTCGTGTATTATAAGTTGCATATTTGCCATTTGTCATTCTATTATTTGTTTTTCTTGCATTTTTAATTTTTAAACATATTTATTATTATTGTCCTGATTCATCAGATATATACTAGAAAAGTTCTGCACGTATTAGCACAGAAAATGCCATTATTTTATTGGTATTGAAATAAAAAATTATTGGTTTTAATTGTTTTGACTCTCACTCGGTTTTCTTCAACTTTTCAATTAATTTGAGAATTATTACAAATAATATAGGCAACTTAATTTACACTACTTGGATCTCTCTTGTCTCTTGCCGTGTCTAGGTTAAAAAGCAAAGTAAAAAAAGGAAAAGATGTGGTATATTAATCCTAGAATTCCAAATATATTGGAAAAACCCAATTAAGAAGAATAACATAAACATAAATAATGTGATACATTAATAAACGCCTTCGCACTGCATTCTCAAGTGCTCATTGCAAGATGTATCGAAAACTAATGCACTCAATAAAATTTAGGCACCTGATATGTTGCACAGTGCTAGTGATAATTTTACAACTCTTTGGAATACTGCAAATGATATTTGAAAAGGACTTCTCCTCCGACTTCCATTACCCATATGAAGGGGACTTTTCATACTCAGCATATCAACTGCGCAATGGGCTCAAACCAGAAATTCCACCAATCAACCAGTACAACTATCAATATATTAACGACCTACAAGATAAATGCAATGGCAATGAGCAAATACGCATTGTCTATCTAATCAAGTCGTCGCCCGAAAGTTTTTATCGCCGTTCAGTGATAAGAGCAACGTGGGGATATGAAAAACGCTTTTCAGATGTAGAGATACGCAGAGTGTTCATGCTTGGTTACCGGAGTGATCCAAGCCTCCAAGGCAGACTCTTTGAAGAGCAGGCGCGCTTCGGTGACATTCTGCAAAGCAACTTCACCGACACATACTTCAACAATACCATCAAAACCATGATGGGATTCAAATGGGCTGTGACCCACTGCAGCTCAGCCAAATTCTACATGTTTGTTGATGATGACTACTATGTGTCTACGAAGAATGTGCTGCGATTCATCCGTAATCCCACACATTATCCGGAGTATATCAAGGGATCGCTGAAAACCAATACAAACAATGTGAACAATGAGAAGCATCGCAAACGTAGGCAGTTGGTGGACATGGAACTGCCGGACGATGTGAAGCTGTATGCCGGCTATGTGTTTCACTCGAAACCATTGCGGCATTACTTCACCAAGTTTTACATCGGATTGGCGGAATATCCGTACAATCGATGGCCGCCGTATGTGACAGCCGGCGCATATCTGTTATCGCGCGAAGCCATGCTGGAGATGTATTATGCTAGCTTTTATACGAAACATTTTCGATTCGATGATATTTACGTCGCTTTGTTAGCGCTGCGTACACACATTGAGCCATTCCATTCGAATGAGTTTTATATGTATAAAAGGGATTATTCGCGCAACGCGTATACGTTTACTGTGGCATCGCATGGCTTTAGCGATCCGGTGGAATTGATTACTGCTTGGAATGAGCAAAAGTCAGCGGGAAATGCATAGACTCACTGATATTATTTCCACAATGTGCCGAAACATCGTTGAATTGCCTTTAAAAATATCTTTAGGCTTTACAAGAAGCAATAAGAATTGCACCTTATCATGACACTCAAGATAACATTAATATAAAAATACTGATAATGCTCTAGTTGAGTATGTATAGTTATTAGCATTAGAGTAAGATAAATAATTTATCTTTAGTTTAGAAATCATGTGATACTGTGATTTAGATATATGTACTAGTCTTCCATAGGAATTAAAGTGTACAATATAAAGTAAAAGTAATATTATCTACTTTGGCAGTACCTATTAATAAAAGTTTGGAACTGAAGTGATTTTCTTTCATGCTTTCTTGTTTTTCTGGAGTCTTGTGGATTCTAATTGTACAGCAGTGTTAGTGATGTATCCAAGATCTGAAATTAGATATTTGTATTTTTCACCTTTTGACATAAAACTGCTTATAATATTGTGTTTGGGTCATGTTACCTTCTTGTATCCATCTTCTGTTTCATTAATGACTTGATCATAAGATGATTTCAGTTTATTGCTCTCATTTAGTTTGGCATTCACCATTGTCAACTCATCTTGTAAGGCTTTGATCTTAGTTTCCAGTGTTTCCTTATGCTGCTGCTGCTGGTGCATAACATTTACAAGTTCCTTTCTTTGCTGTTTTAGTTCTTCCAGGCCTAAAAGTTGATTGTTTGTGTAAAAATGCGAGCAAAAATGTTGGATTTTGAGGTTAGGACGGTTAGAAATTGAAACACAATTTCTGTTTGAAGCACAGCTTTGAATTATTATTATATGACTTACTTTTTACTAGCTCTTGATTAAATGTTTGTAGTGTGGCGCCATGCTCAGACATAATTAAAACGTTTCCTTCTTTGGTTCTTCTTAAATGCAAACTACTAGATGCATTTTGACAAAACTAAACATTAAAGAAGAAAGAAAGACTTCCATGAAGCGCACATGCGCATGCTTGAGCGAGATAGTTGTAAAAACGTAACAAGGTAACAACGTAAATACAACGTAAATACAGGGTGTCCCATTAAAGGCGGAAAGACCGGCAGAAAGACCGTGTCAGGTCGAAGTCGAGCCAGGATGGCTGAAATATATTATTATTATTATTTATGTATTTCTTTCAAGGCCATCTATAAAATCTCCAGAGGAATTACGCGATTAATGGGACACCCTGTATTTAAACCAAATAGCAAATACTTACATCATCAATGCTATAACATCTCACTGGGTGAGTTATTTTTGTTAATACTAGTAAATATACATTCGAACCATTAGAAGTAAAGTTCAAGTTTAATTACATATCCAAATGTGTTGGAATATAAAATGTAGGTAGGAGGAAAAAGTATTGGTGGTATTACAACAAGTAAGAAATTTTGCGTTTAATGCAATATTATTACGATGGATGAATGGATCACACCATGAAACTATTAAATAACATTTCTAAAATAGTTAAATGTACCCATATTGGTTGTAGATACCAATAGTAACAGATAATAAGTGCGCATAACTAAATCATCTTGAAATGTGCAAAATCATCGATCTGGCAATATAAGATTATACAGCATGATACAGCACACAAAACATTACATCATTACATTTTGTGGTTGTCCTTGACTGCCAATCATTTATAATTATCTCTTACGGTTCTAATTTCGAAATACTATTTAATGAGCCGAACACAGCAGTAATAATTCTATTTGCAAACAAACACTCAACATGTTAGAACATAATCAATAAAATCTGTTCAACTTAATATGCTGTTTAATGCAATGTTTTATTCAACTATAAATATATTAAACAATCAGTGAAACAGTAAGAGTGAGAGAATACTTAATTTTTTTACGCAATTAAGATTACGAAACAGGAAACAAGATGTTTCTTCTAATTGCAATTTTAACTGTCGTGGGTGTTTTGTGCTACTACTACGGAAAAGTTACCTACAGCTATTGGGAGAAACGCGGAGTAAAAACATATCCAGGCGCGTCCCTCCCCTTCGGCAACTTGAAGAACATCTTCGCCCGGAATGCCAGCGCAATGGGCCTGCAATTCCAGGACTATTACAAGTACTTTAAGCAAAAAGGTGAAAAACATGGCGGCGTCTACATCTTCCAGGAACCTGCGTATGTGCCCATCGACCCTGAACTCATGAAGCTGATCATGACCAAGGACTACAGCCACTTTGAAGAGAAAGGCATCTACTACAATGAAAAGGACCAACCGATCAATGGCCACTTGTTCAATCTCGGCGGTGAAAGGTGGAAGAACTTGCGTGTGCGCTTAACGCCGACATTCACGTCTGGAAAAATTAAGACGATGTACCCGACCATCGTGAGCTGCAGTGACGCCATGATGGACAAGATCGCCGAGCATGTTAGCATCGGTGAAGCGATTGATATCAAAGAGATCAGCGCGCGGTTCACCACAGATGTGATCGGCAGTTGCGCCTTTGGCATCGATTGCAACTCCTTCAAACAGCCCGATTCGGATTTTCGTTATTACGGCGGCAAATTGATTAATATGACGCTGCGTTACCAACTGCAGCTGCCATTTACGGCTGCCTTTCCCAGGCTGGCCGCCTGGTTGGGAATGGTCCCCTTTCCGCAGGAATGTGCCGAGTTTTACACGAACATCACGAGGGAGACGGTGGAGATGCGCGAGAAGAACAATATTGCGCGGAATGATTTCCTGCAGCTGATGCTGGAGATGAAGCAGAAGTCGCAGCTGGGTATGCAGGAGCTGGTATGCCAGGCGTTTATCTTTTTCATCGCTGGATTCGAGACGTCCTCGACAACGATGACGCATCTCATGCTGGAGCTGTGCATTAATAAAGATCAGCAAGAGAAGGCACGCGAGGAAATCTTCAAAGTTCTCAAGGCTCATGACAATAAGATGACTTATGAATGCGCCAATGATATGAAATATTTAGAACAATGCATTCAAGGTTGGTAAATAGTAATATTGAAAGTGTAGGAACACTGTAGGCAACACACATGACCTTTACTTGGTTAAGCCCTCAACGTTAGGCAACACAATTAACACGTTACTAGCACAATAAGTTATTGAATATTGAATATTAAAAACCTATCAATGCGCTAATCGCTAATGATATGAAATAGTATTTAGAACAATGGTTTCAAAGTAAATAATAATATTCAAAGAAACGGAGCGATGTATGTAACACATATTACGTTTATTTAGTTATGCCCTGAACGTTAGGCAACACATTTAACACGTTAATAGGACAATAATTTATTCTTATTAAAAAACGGATGCTTCATAACTTTACAGAAACTCTAAGGAAGTATCCAGCGTTGCCAGTACTAAATCGAGAATGCACTAAACCGTATAAAGTGCCCGGCACTAATGTACTCTTGGACAAAGGCACCAAAGTCTACATCCCACTAATGGGTATTCAAATGGATCCAGACTACTACCCAGATCCGGAAAAGTTCGACCCGGATCGCTTCACTGAGGAGAATAAGAAGACTCGTCATCCCTACACATGGATGCCGTTTGGCGAAGGCCCAAGAATTTGCATTGGTACTTTTATACTGAATAATTTGCTTCTTAATTTTTAATCATGTACCGATGTTCTTTTGTTATTTAGGTTTGCGCTTCGGTGTTCTGCAAGCAAAGATCGGCCTTATCCAGCTGCTCACTCGCTATCGCTTCAGTCTTGCTAAAAGTATTCAATATCCACTTAAATTTAAGAATGGCATTTTGGTGCAGGCTGCAGAAGACATCATACTGAAGGCAGAGAAAATTTAATGCAAATATTCATCAATATTCATCAGATCAACAGAAAACTGATTGATGTTGTTAACATATATGATCTGTGTAAGATCCAGGGGACATGGATGGATCCAGAGGGGGGCAAACCTAACCTAGAGATGAGCAGGAGCAGTGTAGACAGCGAGGGGTTTTTACACTTGATCATAATTACATTGGCTTTTGTTCATACCGTATCAAAAACTAAATTTCCTGTTGTATTTGTCATCTTATCTTAAGCAAGTATAGGTATATTGACTAAAAATATTAATCGTCATTCTTGTTTTTATTGTATAAACATATAAAAGCACATAGGTATTTGAATATTTGAATAAAATCGTTTGCACATTTCAAATAGAACAATCATCACAGGACACTTATAAAGATTACATTACAATAAAATATTTCACATTCAATTTTTTTTTCAAACTTCTTCACGGCTCGTCGCCACGTTCAATCGCTTATTTATCAACATTATTTTGCTTTAAGCGCGTTTACACACAATACAAATAGACCAGTATGTTATTGAGATTGTGTCGTCATCATCCAAATTAACTAGCAATCAATAAACAATTCGTTTCAGTATTTCTCAGAGTTGAGAGTTTCAACAAAACAAAGTTACAATTAAACACATTACACCTTTACAAAAGTCAAATAAATAAAATGTCTCGAATTATGCTTGCGTTTGATACAGGATGGTTGTTGTTAGCTCCGAATATCCAAAAAAGTACGATCAAACACAACGCACATTCGAGGACATTAAGCGTATTTTGCCCGCACGCTTTTTAAAATAGACCGGTTCTAAGAACCTAGCATAAAAAGAAGGTAACATTGAGAAAGTGACATTGAGAAACTGACAGTGACATTTGACAAAAGACGAAAATGTGCAAATTTAACCTTAAAATATTAATGGCTTCGGGTTTCGGTTCGAAAGTGGTTTGAAACATTCAGCAAGAACGTCAACTGTTACTAAAGGTGGGTCCCGTTGAAACTAAAGTTGAAATACTTGAGCGTTTCATCACATTTCACGCTAATCTTGCCGTGCTCATAGAAAAAATACGTCTTCCGTCGCGATAGCCTGGTTGTGTAGGGTGAGGTTATGGAATGGCGACGGTATATTGTACACCGGCGACATTACATAGTCCTGAGTGAAGGGTGAGTATGCACAATGGAAGAGATATGTTGGACTACCCAACTGTGAGTTGGAGAAATCCGCTGGGAAGAATACCTGCGGGTAAAATCCGACTGGCGAGATGGTGGGCGTTAACAGTTCCGGTGTGATCGTATTGGACGACTTCCGCGGCAGATGCAGTCGATGGAGATTGTAATGTTGTTGCGGTTGACTTACGACCATCAGTGGTGGCTCCTGCTGCTGATGCTGCTGGAGCTGCTGAAGTTGTGCCACCGATGGAATCTTAAGCTGCAGCTGTTGCGGTTGTGGTTGTGGTTTGTTTGGTTCATGCCCTTTGCGGCGTTGCTCCAGATCCTGGCAGGTTTCCTTGTTGGCGTTGCGCACGCGCGGATCTGCCCCCATCAGCATTAGATGCTCTGTGTAGATTGGATTCTCGTTCAGCGCCGCGTACATCAATGGTGTTAACTCTAACCACAAAAACACAAAACAAAAGATATTCAGAAAAGATTAATAGTCAAAACAGTGTTTTACCTGTGTACAATGAGATTGCCTTCACATTAAACTTGTTGCCAAGAAGAAACTTGAAGACGTGCTCGTGCCCGAAGATAATTGATAACGAAATCGGCGAGAAGAGCGTTTCAATCGCCTGGCGCGACACTCCACCGGATAGTAGATGCTGCAGCAGGATGTTGATAACGTCGAGACTGCCGGATGCAACCGCCATTTGGAAAACACTTCCACCTAAAGGACGCCATTACGCATTAGTAAAATATAGGTTAAAGTCTTACAAATCTCATAATGTGTGCTTGCACTTTCAAAAAGCGAACCCACCGTATTTATTGAGTTTAGTGGCGTCCGCTCGTAGATCTAGTAACGCTTCGACCGCCTCCAGGTGTCCATACCTCGCCGCAAACATCAACGGCGTTAAGCCGTACGTATTCTGCGCGTCGATTTTTGCCCCGGACGCGAACTGCGCCAGCGCCTCGTGGTCGCCATTGCAGGCCAACACGTGCACGTTCGTATTCTTTGAATCGTCGATGATTTCGATATTGCTTGCCTCGGATGCAGCAGCCATTACACGATTACACTTAGCACGACGCGGCAGCAGCGAAAAGTTTGCTTTTAGCACGTGTGCTGTGAAAATGTCGGCGGTACGAATTTTTAGATTAGAAGATTAGAGCAGAGAGCACTTACATTTAGATTTGTCCGAGGCACAATGTGGAATGAGCAGAGTGCTTGATGCAGAGCGCAGGAAGACGATGAGTCTGTGAAGCATGCGCAAATTGATAACTGCGCGCTGCGCGGTTATCAAAAAGAACAAAAGAAGTGGTGGAATCACAGAGGTGAAATGTTTAAGGGTGTCGCCTGGACTCGGCGACTAATTTCACTTGTTATTATGGGGACATGGGGAGCAACGGGAAAAAATATGAAAGTAGTCAACTTAACATGCATTCGTAATCGTCTTAAAACAAATAACAAAAGTTAACCATCTAGAAGGCTCTCTCTTTCGATTTTCGCCTTCATTTAAATGTTATGAGGCTGAAGATTTCTGTCAAAAGACGTCTTTTATAAATGGTTATAAAAATGCAATAACAACGTTTACCACATCCTACGCGGCAGATCTTAAAGTGTACCTTACAATGTCGTTTAAATAAATAAAATCTATCAAATACTTTGGACTTAAACACGAAAACAGTTCTAATGGAGATTTTACATGTCCAGACGACAACCTTAAATCTAAAATCTAAAACTACACCTAACACAATCTAGCGGATCTAGCCGATAGTTGAGTTGCGAGATGGTATTACAGTTTCCTGTATTAAGATTCAATCGATTCGATCATCTAGGACAGAAGAAAATGTGGAAAACGAAAAAGTAAGATGTGTCACTAGAATGTTCAAAAACTCTAGAAATTGTTTTAAATTGCATTTTGTTTGCAACCACGATCTAACCTCAATTAGATTGATCTATAAAATCTTTGAAATTCCACTTTTAGCTTGTTTTAGCCAACAAGATAATTTAATAATTGTTCTGAAAGTAAAAATTAAGTGCAATGAATATGCATTTCAAGTGCACTTGCCATTTAAGTATCTACAAGGATGTATAATTAGTTAACTCACGGCCGCCATGATAAATCAAAATAGTGCGGCACCAATCGAGCACCGCATGGCCGCTTTATTAATACATGGTGTGCGAAATAAACAATAGTTATTTATGAAATTAGTGTGTAAAGTT
>JARJDQ010010303.1:0-11820 GCA_030264215.1 Geostiba sp. GC000077 | reverse complement strand
CGTCTGGCTAACCATCTCGATCTAAAGGCCATGAAGTTAGATCTGAGTGCGCTCAACAGCGTGTCTCTGGGCAGTGGTTCTCAAGAGGTGGTGATTTTTATCCACCCCCACTGTCCGCACGGTAAGGCGCTGATCCAAGCTGCCAAACAGTTAACCAACGCCTACCGGTTTCAGTGGGTATTTATCTCAGGCAATGATGCCACGGTAGAGCAGCAAATACACAATATCGTTGGCGCCGCCTCTGCTGAGCAAGCATTAGCCGCGGTGGTGAACAACGCCACTGAACAATTGCCCAGGAGATCCTCCCGTGATCCGCAAAAAACCGCGCTGACTCAGCTAACGGCACAATTGCTGGCGGTTGAACCGCTGCCGTTTATGATCGCCCCCGACGGGCGGTTGCATCACGGTCTCCCGAAAAACCTCAAAGCCTGGCTGGAGGCGCCCTCATGACCGTGATCACCGTTAAAAAGCGCCGCGACACCGCAGTGATCCCCGAGTATCACCGAGCTTCTAGCCTCTTCCCGGTTTTGGCTTATGCACCGGATGAGTGCTGTTTTTTGATGAACGATCACAGCATTGGCTTTGGTTACCGCTGCCAACCGCTGTGTGGCGGGGCTGATGAGAAGATGCAGGCGCGGGTGAACAGCTTTCTCGGCCAAGAATATCCGGCCAATACTATTGTGCAGTTTATGCTATTCCGCTCCCCAGATGTTCAGCGCCAGCTCGAGGGCATGCTCGACCTGCGCAGTGACTTTGAGGAGCCAGTGACTGCCGCCATCCTGAAGGAGCGGGTGGAATTTTTGCAACAAGCCACTCGAGAACGGCTACTGACCACCACCCGCAAAGGGACCTTCGATAATGGAGTAATTAATGATCTACAGTTGATCATCACCTGCAAAATCCCCATCGCCAGCAACCAGCCCAGCGAGCGCGAGTTGGCACAATTAGCCTCTCTGCGGGCTAAAGTGGGGGCCTCACTACATACCATGGAACTGTCTCCCCAACCCTTAACTGCCCAACGCTACCTACGGTTGATGCAGAGTGTGCTCAACTGGGGCGACAATGCCGCTTGGCGTCACCAGGCTGACGCGTGGCAAACGGATCGGCCGCTGTATCAACAAATGGTTGATCCCGATACCGCCATTGAAGTGAGTAACAACGGCTTAAAGCTCGGGCCACGCTATGTCAAAATGCTTTCGGCCAAAAAACTGCCCGATCGACTGTTTTTTGGCGACGCCATGAGCTACATCACTGATACCCAGGGCGGGGAGTTGCGGTTGGGTGAGAACTACTTGATCAGCGTCAATCTGCTATTCCCCGATCCAGAAACCCTAAAACCTGGCCTCGAGCGCCGCCGACAGTTTGCGGTCAACCAGGCCTATGGGCCGATGTTGAAGTTCGTCCCCATTCTGGCCGATAAAAAGCAGGGGTTTGATATTCTCTATGAGTCACTGAATCAAGGTTTTCGGCCGATTAAACTCAGCTACTCATTAGTGCTGTTTACCGCCACTGCCGAGCAGAGTGAAGCCAGCGCCATGGCGGCGATTAATTTTTGGAAAGAGCGGCAATTTCATTTGATGGAAGATCGCTTTATCACCCTGCCGATGTTTCTGAACAGCTTGCCGTTCTGCAGTGAACGCCAGGCCATCGGCGATCTGTTTCGCTATAAAACCCTCACCACCCAAGAGGCCACGGTACTGCTGCCGCTATTTGGAGAGTGGAAGGGAACCGGGACTTTTCATGTGGCGCTCACCTCCCGCAATGGCCAGCTGATGAGCCTGTCACTCCATGATAGCGATACCAATAAAAATTGTGTAATTGCCGCCGAAGCCGGATCCGGTAAATCCTTCCTCACCAATGAGCTGATCCACGCCTACCTATCGGAGGGGGCACAGATTTGGGTAATCGATGCCGGCAAATCCTATAAACAGCTCTGCGAAGTGATCGGCGGCGACTTTGTGCACTTTGGCGAGCAGAGCGCTATCTGCCTCAATCCCTTTGAACTCATTGTTAACTACGAAGAGGATGAGGACGCTATCGTCAGCCTGATCAGCAATATGGCCTCAGCCAAGGGCTTATTGGATGAGTGGCAGAGTGCCGCCCTGCGCAAGGTGATGAGTCAGCTGTGGCAGGAGAAGGGCACTCAACTCAAAGTGGATGATATCGCGAACCGCTGTCTCTGTGATGACGACCGCCGCTTAACCGATATCGGCACCCAGCTGCACGTCTTTACCACCCTGGGTAGCTATGGCCACTACTTCTCTAAAAAAAACAACATCAACTTTAAAAGTCAATTGACCGTGCTGGAGTTGGATGAGCTACAGGGACGCCGGCATCTACGGCAAGTGATTTTGCTACAGCTGATTTATCAAATTCAGCAAGAGGTGTTTTTAGGCGAACGGGATCGCAAAAAAATTGTGATTATTGATGAAGCCTGGGATCTGCTGCGCGAAGGGGAGGTGGCCAGCTTTATTGAGCACGCCTACCGCAAGTTTCGCAAATATGGGGGCTCAGTGATCATTGCCACGCAATCGGTGAATGATCTGTATGAGAATCAAGTGGGCCGTGCGGTCGCTGAGAACTCTGCCAATCTGTATCTGCTGGGCCAAACTCCAGAAGCGGTGGAGTCAGTCAAAAAAAGCGGCCGCTTAACCCTCTCCGAAGGCGGTTTTGATCTGCTGCGCTCGGTACACACCTTGCCCGGGGTCTACTCGGAAATTTTTGTGAAATCACGCCATGGGATTGGTGTTGGTCGGCTGATTGTCGGCGACTTTCAGAAGCTGCTGTACTCCACCGATCCGAATGACACCCATGCCATCAACAGCTTAATCAAGCAGGGAGTGTCATTGCCCGAGGCCATTGATACGCTGATTGCGCAGCGGCGGCAACAGCAGAGGGCCTCATGAAGCGTCGGGTAGGCGGCAGTGAGCCGAATAATCAGCCGATTGTCTCAGTGGATGAGCCCCATCAGGCAGGGCGGTTGTTTGCTTGAAAAACCGAGTTTGTATATACTTATATATACAAATTTATAGGAGGTTTTATGAGAACAACGTCAATATTTAAAAATGGCCATAATCAAGCAGTTCGCTTGCCAAAAGAGTTCCAATTTGAGGGGGTCAATCGGCTGGAGATCCTCAAGCAGGGCGATACGGTGTTGCTACGGCCCATTAGACCCTCTTGGAGCTCTTTCAAGGAGGAGCCATTGGCTGATAGTCACTTTCTCACCGAGCGGCCTGATGTGATAGAAGAGGGGCGGGTTATTCTGTGAAAAAGGCTTACATGCTAGATACCAACATCTGCTCTTTCATCATGAGACAACGCCCAGAAAATATCCTGTTAAAGCTGCATCGATTGGTTGCGCAGCAGCACTCGATCGTCGTATCTGCCATCACTTATGCCGAGATGCGCTTTGGCACAATAGGCCCCAAAGCTTCTCCTAAGCATGAGGCGCTGGTGAACACCTTTGTCAGCCGCTTGGACGGTATTTTGCCTTGGGATCAAGCGGCCGTTGATGCCACCACCCGCATCAAACTCAAGCTTAGTCGAGCGGGGAGACCCATTGGACAGAATGATGCTGCCATTGCCGGCCATGCGATCGCCACGAACAGTGTCTTAGTCACTAATAATGTTAAAGAGTTTTCCCGGATTGAGGGCTTGGTTTTTGAAGATTGGGTGAAGCAGTGAGTGAAGTGAGTGAAATGAAGGATTGCACTTGTTCCAGTGAGCCGAATATTATGGTTATTCGGCTCAAATATTGAGCCAAATAAAACAGGGCCTAGAGGTGTCGGAAATGAACTGGATTTGGCAACAACCAACCTGGCCAACCTTCACTTGGCAATCCGATAAGCTAGCTGGGCTATTGCATGCCAGCAGCCACACGCAAGGTGTGTTACTAGGCAAGGCGGGCAGTATTGATGATAAGGTAAGTCAGGAGAGTTGCCTAGACACACTACTACAAAACATCATCACCTCCTCGGAGATTGAAGGGGAGCAGTTAAATGCCTCACCGGTACGTTCCTCGCTGGCCAAGCGCTTAGGCGTGACTGTCCATGAGACTTCTATTCATTATCCGATCACGACACGCACGGAAGGACTTGCTGATTTATTGTTAGATGCGATTCAAAATGTTGAAAAGCCGCTGACCACTGAGCGTTTGTATACTTGGCATCAATGGCTATTCCCTACAGCTGAACAGGGGCTGTCTCCACAGCAGGTGGGCTGTTTGCGCGGTCATGAGACGATGCAAGTGGTTTCTGGTCGAATCGGAAATCCTAAGGTGCATTTCGAGACGCCCCCCCGGCAGGGATTAGCGTCTGAATTATTAGCCTTTATCGATTGGTTTAATCAAAGCCGTCTAGACTCGTCACTCAATCCGTTTATCCGGGCCGGCATGGCTCACTTCTGGTTTGTGACACTGCATCCCTTTGAGGATGGCAATGGTCGTTTAGCCCGAACTATTACCGATTTAGCCCTGGCACAAGGGGATCAGCAAAGTATTCGTTGGTATGCCATGTCCAGCGCCATTTTAGACCATCGTAGTGATTACTATCGCATTCTAGAGCACAGCCAGCGGGGTGGGTTAGATATTACTGATTGGTTAGTCTGGTTTTTAACGACCTTGCAGACTGCTTTAGCGCAAGCTTTAGAGCAGATTGATCGGGTACTCGATAAGGCTAGATTTTGGCAAAAGAGTCATCATAAGGCGCTACTTCCAGAGCAGATCAAAGTACTTAATCGACTATTAGAGGGCGGTAAACAGGGATTTGAACAGGGAATTAGTGCTTCCCAGTACCAGAAAGTCGCCAAAATCAGTAAAGCAACCGCCACTCGTCATTTAGCTGATCTTTTGGCTAAAGGCTACTTAGAAAAATTACCCGGTAGGGGTCGTAATACACGTTATAAGATCTCATGGCAACAAGGTAAAGACTAGCGATGGTTCCGAATCGAAAACCGCCCCGGAAAATTTTTCTACTAAAAGCGCTGCTGTTATCGGCCGTTATCGTACTAGCCCTGCAGACGGTAGCAAACCGTTACCGCCTGGGCATTGATTCCCAAATCAGCCGCTGCCTGCCGCAGCGCTATTTCTTGATTGACCGCCAGGATAAACAGCTGATCGTTGGCCGGCTATACGCTTTTGCAGCGCGGAACACCCCGCCGTTTTTTACCGACGGCACCTGGCTGGTAAAACGCTTGGTCGCTGGTCCTGGGGATTGGGTCGCCATTGCAGATGACAGTGAGCAGATCAGCGTGAATGGTCGTCTTATTGCCAGTGGGTTGCCAATGTCTAACAAGCTGCAGATCCTAGTTAAAAATTTTGCAGGTCGGCGGCAACTACAGTTCGGTGAATATTGGTTTTTAGGGGATAGTCCCGAGAGTTTTGATTCACGTTATTGGGGAGTAGTGACCGATGAACAGATTATCGGGCGGGCTAGAGCGCTGTTTTAAGGGCTGGTTATTGCTGGCGTTATTGGCCGGGGTGGGCTTTATCGCCGGGGCTGAAGAGAATATGGCCGATCCGCTGCCGAGCCATCGCTATCAGCTGAGTGCAGAGGATTTAGAGCTGATTCAAGCAGGGCAGGATATTTTGTCCCAGCAGGGATCGGAGGAGACACAGCAGCTACTGGAAGAATCCGGCACTTCGAGTAGTCAATCTAACAACCGCTATCAGTTAACTGCTGAAGACTTGAAGCTGATCCAACAGGGCCAAGAGCTAAAAAAAAACCGCTGACATCACCAGAGCGAGCCTTGATAAACATGCGCCAACAGCCGCTGTCCAAAGTTGATCAACAGCTCGTCATTCGTGGACAGCAGATTGCGGCCGCCAGTGTGCAGGCTAAGCTTCCGGCCATCGGAAAAACCCCGCAGGCGACGCATCATCGGCAATCCCAGATCTTGCTATTTGCTTCCCAGTCTTTAAGCAAACAGGGCTTAGAGGAGCTGCTGCAGGCGGCCGCTCATACCCCCAATACCACCGTGGTACTGCGCGGGATTGCCGAGGGTATGACCCTGGGTGAGGGCCTGAAGTGGATCCAGCGCTTGGCGGCCAAGCAGCAGCCGCTCCCCAGCATCATCCTCGACCCGCAGCTGTTTAGAACCTATCAAGTGACCACGGTACCAACCCTGGTCCTACTTAAACCTGGCAGCGTGGTCAATGCACCGCAACCCGAGACTCTAGTGGCCCGGGTTCAAGGGATCCACGATCCGCGCTGGCTATTGCGACAGGTGGCCCAAGGGCACCAAGGCGATCTGGGAGTTCAGGGTCCACTCGCTGAGATCAAAGAGCCGGATTTAAGCACGGTGATGCAATCACGAGTTATGGCCATCGACTGGGAGCAGAAAAAGCAGGCCGCCCTCGCGCGCTTCTGGCAGCAGCCCCGTTTTTGTGAACTCGCTCCCGCGCCTAAAAGCCGGCGGCGGGTGATTGATCCCACCGTGGTGGTGACCGAGACCATCAAAACCCCGAGCGGCCGGGTGATCGCCACCCAAGGCAGTCGCCTTAACCCGCTAACGCTGCGACCATTTACTCAGGCTCTCGTCATCTTTGATCCGCTTAACCCCAAACAGCAGCAACTGATTCGTCAAGCGCTGCCAAAGAGTCAACAAGCCGCTAACGCACAACGGATCACTTATATTGCCACCCGGTTTGATCGGGAAGCGGGGTGGCCGGGCTATGAGAAAATCACCGAGCAGCTGCAGGCGCCGGTCTATTTGCTAACACCAGATGTTCTGGAACGCTTTGAGCTGCAATATACGCCATCGATTGTCACTGCTCAGGGGCAGCAGTTTGTGGTTCAGGAGCTCGCCGATGCGCCGTAATCAAGTCTATGTGATTTTGTTATGGTTTCTCAGCATCCACAGCCTGGCTGAGCCCGGCTGCCAAAATGCCAACCTGCTCGGTGGCAAGCTGATCACTGACTTCTGTTGGTCCTGTCTGTTTCCTATCCGGGTCGCTGGGATCCCCATTAGTGGCCCTGGGGGCGACTTTCCTGATGAAGCGGTCACCCGACCGATTTGTGCCTGCCCGGATAACTTAGGGGTTCCCCGGGTTGGGGTTACTACTTCGATGTGGGAGCCGGCACGCCTGATAGAATTTCAGCGGATCCCCGGCTGCTCCTCAGTACTGAATGGCAGCCGCTTGCCGTTTAACCGTCTGTTCCAGGGGCATCATGGCAGCGTCGAGTTTGATGGCAGTGATGGCTCCTTTATGCACTATCACTACTACGCCTTTCCGCTGCTGATTGTGATGGATTTGTTTGTTAAGGCCAGCTGTAACCCTGACGGTTATATGGATTTAGATATCATGTACCTCTCAGAGCTGGATCCAACCTGGAATAGCTCCGAGCTGGCTTTTTTTACCAACCCTGAGGCGGCGATAGTGGCTAATCCAGTGGCAGCGCTGGCCTGCACGACTGACGCTATCAGTGCTAGCCTCGGCAAACCTATTAAGAGTCTGTTCTGGTGTGCCGGCTCCTGGGGCGGTCTCTATCCGCTCTCGGGTCACCAAAATGGCGGCAAGGGAGTCATTCGGGATAGCAGCCTGCTGACGGCTCGGGTCTTGGCCGCGCTGCATCGCCGGGGCTTGTCCTGGAAGACCATGGGAGATGAAGCACTGTGTAAGGGACTCATCTGCCCCACGTTACCGAAGAGCCAATACAAGTTCAGCTTGATTCACCCCATCCCCGAAACCGAAAAGGGGCACAAGATTGGTGAATCTACCTTTACCTGGGGCATGAGTCGCACCATCCCGGCGATTGGCCAAGATCCGATTTATACCATTTGGCGCTGGAATGACTGCTGCAACTATTAAGGGAGGCTGCCTGCCGCCGCGCCCAATGCAAGCGACCGTCTGGCTACTGACGGTCATTCTGTCGCTGTCGCCGCTGCAAGCGGTTCCTGAGCCTAGCCAGGATGAATTAAAACAGGTAGCGCAAGAGGCGCAAGCGTTGGGCAATCAGCATATTAAAGCTTTCCAGCATCCCAGCTTGGAGAATGGGCAGTTCAACCTGGGTGAAGGCACCAGCCTGAATATCAACGAGCTATTCCCCGGGCTCAATCCGGCCAACAATACCAAAACTGAGGAGTACTTTCCGGATGGCATGATCCCCAATGTCGAGGCGCTACAAGGGCTGTATGACTCCAATGACGGCATGAACCAGATGGGGGCCCAGGGATTAGAGGCACTGAAGGCCGATGCGCAAAAGGATCACCCCTCGGTGGTCGGCAGCGCCTACCAAGTACTGCAGGAAACCGCCCAACGGCCACGCCCCAGCTTTGACAATGATCCGATGCTCAATAACAGTAAAGAGGTGTTTTCACCAGAGAATATGGAGATCTTCTCCAAAAGCTTTACCGACTGTAAAGCCGAGGAGCAGTTTGTACAAGGCGGCTTTAAAACTCACGTGCCCGACTACCGCTTCTGCCACCAGCTGTTCAAGCCCAAAGGCGGCTGTACCATTCATCACACCATTGAGATTGCCACCGAACCGGCGGATATCGTATTCTTGATTGATAACTCTGGTTCCATGGATGCAGTCATTGCCGATTTGCGCAATAACGTCAGGACCTTTGCAACCCTCGTTAACCAGGGAAAGCCTGGCAATTTAAGAATTGGCGGTGCCGCTTTTAGGGAGTGGGATTATGGGTGGAACAATATTCCGTTAACCGACAATATTGGCCATTTTCAAAATTGGATTAATGGGGTAACGACTGAAGGGGCTCGAACCTATCCCTTTGATGCGATTGATTGGGCTACAAAATACTACCACTGGCGCCCGAATGTCCACCGGATTATCGTACTGATAGGTAATCAAGATCAAGGGGGGGATAAAGGAAGAGCCCTGCACTGGCTTAACGCCCAAGGTATTAAATTATATGTGTTTCATGATAACCACGAAACCAAATCCATCGGCACCCATCTGGCGGACTACTTCTCCGGGCCCCAGCTGCTAAAGTTCGCGCAATTTTTAACGGTGGTTAAAGACCATTGGCAGCCCCAAGCCTGTATCGATGAGGCGCTCACTATTTTTGAGGAGTTTTGCCAAGGCAGCTACCGTGCCACCCCGGCGCATGAGCACGACTGTGTCAATATCTCCGGCTTTATCGTCTGCCCGGGGGACTCTATCTACCATAAGCTCCGGCCCCCGCCATTACCAAATGTCCCTAAGCTAGCCACCCGCATCGATGTCTCTGAAATAAAATGTAACTACAACCATGGCGTTGGCTCTTGCTGGATTGACCCCCAGGGGGAGAAGCAATGTCTGCAAAACGATAAGGATGTGAATGACTGTGAGGCCCTGGAAAAAGATCCCCACTGTGGGTTTATTAGCTCAGAGTGTGTGGAGGGCGCTAAGGGCAGGCGCGGTAACTGCTATGTGCGCAAGCTCAAATATGACTGCGGCACTGAAGTCCTTATCCCCACCGTAGAAAAGCAGACCCAATACCGCTGTGCCGGACCGATTCGTTGTATGGGGAATGACTGTATCGATATCGATAAAACCCAGAGCAGGGATTTTGCCCGCGCCGCCGCACTGCTGCAAGCCGCCCAGTTTATGACCCAGGATATGAAATGTGACGACGTCACCGGCCAGCAAAATGTCTACTGCACCGCCTTTGCTGGCGCCCCTGGAGAATGTAAAATAGCCGTCGGTGGCACACAAAACTGCTGCAAAAAACCCGAAAATGTCACCATGAATGACTATCTGTCGCTGATTTTAGCAGTACCAAAATTGGATGCCGCAGTGACTGCTCTTAGCAAAGGAACTTCCTTTGCTAACACTTACAATAAAATCCGTGAACCAGTAGTTAATGCTTGGGATAAGGTAAAAAGCCCGTTTACCAGCGCCTTTGAAAATATCTCCAACAAGCTAGACCCCATTACTAAACCCTTTAAGGAAGTTTATAACCAGACCATTGGCAAGCTAAAAGAACAAGCCAATAAAATCACCGCCGATATTTTAAAGAAAACCGGCTCTAAAGGGATCGCTGAGAATGCTGCCGGAGCCGCCGCTAGCCAGGGAACTGATATAGCTGCTCAGGAAGGGACTAAAGAAGCAGTCGGGGAAGGTTTGAAAGAGGCAGGTACCGAGGCTTCTAAAGAGGCAGCGGGGACTGTGGCCAGTGGCCTGTTGAGTACGGTCATGATGGTCTACACGATTTATTCCGTCTCCATGCTGATGATCAAGTTAATTTGGAAATGTGAGCAGCAGGAGTTCGAGATGAACGCTAAACGGGCCCTGAGTAGCTGTAGTTACGTCGGTTCCTACTGTAAATCCAAGGTCTTAGGAGTCTGTGTAGAATCTCGAGAAAGCTACTGCTGCTTTAATTCACCACTCTCGAGAATCATCCAAGAACAAGTACGGCCGCAGCTCGGACTCTCCTTTGGCACGGCTAAAAATCCTCAGTGCGGTGGGATCCCCATCGATAAACTGGGGCAAATAGACTGGAGTAAAGTGAACTTGGATGAATGGTTGGCTATCTTGCAGCAAAACGGTCGCCTACCGACTGCAGACAACATTAATATCGATAAGCTAACTGGCTCTGGCAGCGTTTTTAACGTCGATAGCACCCGTAAAAATGTGCAGGAAAGGACCTTAAAGCGTCTAGAGGGCGTCGATATCGATGGCATCAGGAAAAAAGCTACTGAGGAAATCATTCCTCAAAGCGCCAACCCATAACCATAAGGAGCGTTGCTGTGAAATTATCTCGTTATATGGTTTTTATACTATCTGTATCCATAATAGGGTGTTCTATGTCATTCCCTTATTATGAATGGCGCTCCCGTGCGTGGAATATTGTACGTGCTGGAGGCATCGTTGATTCCGAACTTTATGATTCAAAAGATGGCATGAAATCCTATGGAACATCATTCCTAAAGCAGGTGTTAAATGTGGCGAGCTTGGCTACCTCTTTTCAAGGCTCAGCGATTGGCTTAGGTGGTGGAGCCACTTTTTTAGCCAATAGTGCCAATATTATGGCAGCACCGGAAAATGCATCGGGTAGACCGTCATTTATGGCTTGGGCCCCTCAATCAGCAGCCGAGGATAAATTTAAAGCCCGAGAGCATATCGTTAATGTCGTGCAAACGGCATTAAACAATACAGCAGCTGACCTGAAATTAACTGTTGAAAAACTTCCTCGAGGGAAAAAAGATCCGGTCATTAATAAAATTCCCTTTGATTTTTGGGAAATTATAGCTCCGGAACTTGGTTGTAAAAAGGATCATTGTGCGATCGCGATCTATATTGAAAATCCCTATGAAACAACCTCTCCTGAGTTTTTGCTGGAGACAATAGGTCAGAAATGTTATGAAATAACAGCCACTGGTAGAAGAGATTACTCCAGAATCATTTTTTACCAAATCGGTGAGAAGTCCTTCCCCGAGCAGGAATTTTATCAAGTGCTGAGCCGCAACCTGCCGGTCTGGACCGCGCTGTACTTCCCTCCTAACCGCATTCATCAAAAAGGCCAGCTGCTGAACTACCCGGTGGTGTTTGAGAAGGGCGAGATGCTACTGTTTAAGCGGCCGAATAACTAAATAACAAGGATAACCCCATGTTAATACCGGTTCTGGTGATTGCTGTTGTAGCTATTGTACTGATTTCTCTTCAGAAGAAATCAACCACCTCATTAGAAAAGTTGTATAAAAAACAGACCGTACTCTTCACGCCCGCCGAGCGCTCATTTTTGAGCGTGTTGCAGAAAGCCTGCGCTGATGAATATCTGATACTGGGCAAAGTACGGGTGGTAGATGTGATTGCCGTTAAATCCAATAAAAACCGCATTCAATGGCAACAGGCATTTAATAAAATTTGCGCCAAGCAT
>JARJDQ010010283.1:0-15281 GCA_030264215.1 Geostiba sp. GC000077 | reverse complement strand
TGAAAAAAAATCCTGTACACCTGCTAGTTTTCGAGATATCGGCAATGACTACCCAAATTGAACCACCCTGTATAGCAAAATATGGAATGAAATCAATCTCCACATTTGATTTTAAAGCACTTTCTGAGCCCTAAAGGGATTGGCTTAGGGAGCATTATAAAGAGTGTCGTTTTGCCTATCAGAATCCGTAAAGATACTTAAAGAAACAGCACGCATTCGGGAAATATATAGCAAACCATGGAAATAAATCAGAAATTTTTAAAATTACATTTTAAAGTACTTCCGATGTTCTGAAGGGGTTGGGATGGGGTGCATTTTAAAGAGCGTCTTTTTGCATATCAGAATCCGCAAATATACTTAAAGAAATAGCTCGTATTCGGGAAATATATAGCAAAATATGGAATGAAATCGCAAAATCTCCACATTTGATTTTAAGGCACTTTCGGAGCCCTATAATGGTTGGCACAGGGAGCATTATAAAGAGAGTCGTTTTGCCAATCAGAATCCGTAAAGATACTTAAAAAAGAAACAGCACGCATTCGGGAAATATATAGCAAACCATGGAAATAAATCATAAATTTTTAAAATTAAATTTTAAAGTACTTTCGATGTTCTGAAGGGGTTGGGACGGGGTGCATTTTAAAGAGCGTCTTTTTGCCTATTAGAATCCGCAAATATACTTAAAGAAATAGCTCGTATTCGGGAAATATATAGCAAAACATGGAAATAAATGGAAATTTTTTAAAATGTGATTTTAAGGTACTTCCGGGGGCCTGTAGGGGTTGGGACGGGGTGCATTTTAAAGCGCGTATTTTTGCCTATCAGAATCCACAAAGATACTTAATGAAGAAGGTCGCAATTGGCTAATATACATATAGAAAACTATAAAAATATATCTGAAATTTTTCAAATTTGATTTGAAGGCACTTCGTGCCCTGAAGGGGTTGGAACGAGGTGCATTTTTAAGAGCGACTTTTTGCCTATCAGAAGGCTACTTAAAGAAGGAGCTCGAATTGGGGAAATATATAGCAAAATATGTCAATAAATCGAAAAACTTTCAAATATGTTTTGAGCACACAACTGATAATCCTCAAGAATCCACGCTCCAGAGATATTACGCCACTAATAGTTCACTCTGTATGTGTATACTTTGAAGATTAGGTCCATGTATATCTTCTACTACACTCTATTGTGTTCTGTATGTAATGTAAAGCACTAAAAGGCCAATGTCCAATATTATCTCCAAACAAAGAGTATTAAGTACGCTTTTAATCTTCCATTGAAAATAGTTGATGAACATCGCGATTATTGGACAGTTTTGTCAATAGCTAAACTAGGTGTGGCGTGCGGTAGGTTTCTGGTAAAGTGATCAGCACAGCGCGGTTTACAAGCCAGCGAGTGCATTGAATGCCGTTGCGCCCGCTGTTTGCTCGCGGACGTTGAGGGTGGCGATTCCAATATTCTGCGGTGTCGATGCGAAGTGAGTAGCATCGATTGCAAATTGTTTGCTCGCGCTTCATTTCAGCAGACGCCACCGGCACACAGTCAAAACACTCGATCCACTCAGCCATAAATAAATGCTAAATAAATCAACACACCATCATCAATCGTCATCGTTTGAAATTTAAGGTAACTTTTTGTGATGTGGCTATAATTTGTTTGCATGGATGTGATTCCAATTATTGCTGGTTTCCTCTGGAAATGGTTGCAACTCCTCAGCGCCCCACTTCCGCTGATGTGATTTATGTAGTAAAAAGTGCAGAAGGAGCGAACCGTGTGCCATAATTCAGAGTTATGTAACCGAGGCGGCGGGCGGCGGCGCCGCCTGAGAATGTGGTGGTAGGTGGAGGGAGGGGTGGGGTGACTGGTGACTTTCAGGTGTGAGTTACGCCGCCGAAGGAACAACAAACGATGTCATGCGAAGGCCTTAAAGTTGGAATGCTCGGCAGCGAACGCCAACGCCCCGAAGGCGAAGAGGACCAAGCCATCGTCAACCTCCCGCCCCTCTCGTACATTCGTATACATTTGACGACAGCCGACGGGGAGTTGCACTTCTTGTACCGGCGCAAATTTACTCCGGCGACGAACATATATTTTCTTGTTGTACAAGTCATCCGAGGCACGGGGCCACTTCTTGTTAGCCAGTGTTTATGGACGACATCTTGGAGAATTCCAACGTAGGCAACCAACAATACAATCAGCGCTTTTCCAACCATTTTTAAAGATATAACTTTACAATGTTCTGTGATTTTGGAAGTATATTCATGACAGTGAGGATATAAAACCAGAGAAATCAGGGACATTTGGTGATGCGTGGAAACTGGAAATTTATGGATTCTGAAAGGTTTCAAACCCAAAGACACAGGAGACTTCACTCCATAAACATTCATTTGTGTGCCCGGGCCTAAATGACGAACGCATGTTCGGAAAATTCTGAGTGCTTCCTGCGCTCCTCCTTCCGAAAAACCCACCCCAAAAAAGGTATCCGAGTGATCAAACTTAAAACTATAAAATCTGGTTGCATGGACGCATGTCGATTTTTAATTTATAGTAAGATTTAGTTAAGAAATTTTCTTTAAATTTTTTCATCCGCTAAAAAAAGGAGATAAATTCGTTGGCGCTGTAAAAACTTGCTGATTAACTGCACTGTTAATTACAGCCCAATTTGCAAATGGCGACATTTTTCCGCATCTTGCGCAACTTGTATCTTGCTTTCCTTTCAGGCTCATTTTTTTTAGTTTGTTTAGCAAGCAAACTTTGAGAATCTGTTTATGCATAATTTAACTCCTTGAAAAAGTGTTGAAGAAAATTTCGTAAAAGTACCCAAAAAGTACGAAAATACTAAAAATGCATGTGACATTTCTATAAATTCTTAGATGTGACTTGTGTGAGCGGAAAGATTGAATTCCGGAAATTCTGAAATGCGGGATGGGATGGGCGCAAAATGAAATTTTATCTAATGACCAGTATAAGTTGTTGGACCGCTGAGCGAAATGCGCGAGAGATTTGAGCGTCGACGGAGCGATGGATAATTACGTAACGCTTTTGGGCGGTGTGGTGTCTGCACGTTTTCGGCCTCCAGGCCTCCCCCATGAAACGCACCGCCCCGCGCAGCATCCTAGCCTTGGCTGGCTGGGGTCCCGACGGGGCATTACCGAGCGCACCAGGTTCCCTACATCCCTGCGTCCCCAGCCAGCGTGTGCGTGGCCTTTTGTATCATCGCCCCCCCTATTGTCAGCGTTTTTGATTAATTATTTTATGCAAAAAAGAAATTGTGCCAAAAAAAGGGGTGCGAATCCGAATCCGGCAGAAAGACACAAAATTACACGCAAATATCAAACGTCAATAAGTAGGTAAGATTGAATTACGTTTGCCAATTGATTTCGCCAATTTGCGAAACATCGCAGTTTCGATGAGGTAAGTGTTGGTTTATTAGCGTTTTGAAGCATGTTATGTTTGATGAGGTGATTACATTGGATTCGTGTTGTGCGTGTTTTCGTGCCAGTTTGTTGATTGTGATAAATCAAATCGAGACCAGCCGGGGGAGTGTTTTGTTCCAGCTGGCGGCCTGGAGGTTTTTGTTAGTGTGACAGCTTGGAGAGTAGTGCGCAGCCGAAGGACCCAAGGACCGAACGAAATGAGCATGAGAGGAGTATTTTTATGCCGATGCGAATCAATGGAGCGTGCGTCCAAACTTCCGCCAATGCGAAATTCTCAATTCGCAATTTACTACCGCGCACAGGGCACAGCCGACATTCCAATCATGTAACTCCGGTAACTCCGGTAACAGTAACAAAACGGTATGAATTCCAAATTCTATCTACTTCTCTCAATCACTTCTCTATTGATTTTTGCGATTCTTTGCATCGCCAAAAATTTCGTTTGTTTTTGGCGGCCAACAAAGATTGGTATAGTTGGTATCAAATTTATTAGTTTTGTTGTTGTCCAAGGCTCCATGGGTTCACGCAGGATGACTATCTAGGTTAGCATTCGGTCCAGGCCAATGTCCAATTCTTCTTGTTGTTGGCCGGGTGTCTTTTTTTCCTGTGTCTTTGCTCCATCCGGCAATAGTTCTATTGGTGTTTGTGCTTACCACATCGATGAGCTGGGAGAGCTTCAGCTTGATGCACACTCGGAGGACGTCGGAGGTGTTCACCACGGGGCGGACGAGCTTGTTGTAGTTGGAGAGGAGGTCGTCGTACAGGCGCTTCGCGTCCGGATTGCCGGCGACCGCGCCGTGCACCACCAGCGCGGAGAGCAGCCAGGCGCGCAGCGTTTCGGCGGCGGTGGGAGGCATCGCGACGCGACACCGCGGCACTCTGGAGCCACACTGAGCGCGCCCGCCAGCGCCGGCCAGCCGCCTCCGCCGCCTCCACCTCCGGCCGGCCTTATTTCGCGCACACTCTGTCCCACGAATGGCAACTATATACTCCTCGTTGGTCTCTGCCAAAGAAATAACGCACAAAACTTTCAAAAGTCCAATCCTATTCAATTTTTGGTTATGTTCTTCTTGTTCTCCTTAGGAGGTTAATAAACAAAAGTGAATTTGCTCATTTTGATTTTGCTGTTAAATGGTTGGGGTTGGGTTTTGGAAAATTGGAAAGTTCATCAAGGCGTTTGGCGTTTACCGTTGAGCGTTGGGCCATGAGCCTTGAGCATTAGAGTAGTTGGGCCGTGTTGGGCACATCTGACACACCTCCATCCTGCCACACCACACGCTAGCATCCCTCTAATCGTTCGACGTCCTTTCCGTCTTCGGTCGAGTTAATTATTCCTCCACCGCCGCATACCACAGCGCCGGAGGAGAGGGGGTAATTAAACCGTCGATAAACTAATACAACACAAAGTGAAATATATTTACCACACAACTAACATGGATTTGCTTTCTCTTCAAAATCCTTTAAGTTTGAAGCTTCGAACTCTTTCAGCATTCAGAATCAATCATTTCTGCTTGAATGGAATGACTGACCTCTGACCTATATTTCCATAGTTTTTGCTTGGGAGTTGGGATTTATTCGCATAGCGGATCGATTCCTATCATGTTTAATTACCTTATCATGTTTAAAGAGGAATGTGCCAGAAACAGAGTGCTTTTTTTATGCATAACAGTATAACTTCTTCTTTCATTGTATATGAATTTCTGAATATAGGGTACTGTCGGTACTGTATTCTGGGTTGTAGCATATTTTGCATCTGCAGGGAGGGATGACGAGTGTATAAATTTACGCCGCGCCATTAAATATTGCCCAGGGTCTAGGTTTTGCGGCGCTGTGGAGCATTTGGCGTTGACAATGGTGCAATGGCGCAAAATTTCCTTAAACAACACGCCCGAACTTATGACGCATGCGATTTTTACAGCGCTCCGTCGCTACGAGCGCCATTCGTGCGTGTTTTGTGTTGTGTGGAAGCACAACTGCAGCGCCGCTCAAAAATGGCAATTTTCTGGGCAATAGCTTTTAATGAAGGTTCAACGTTCAACCATCTGTAACTCTTTCCTCTTCCATTTCCCATAGGATATAACACAAAACGGATTCATATTCTTGTATTGTGCAGGCATTAAATTTAAATAATATTTATGTGTTGCTTCCATTTATACATTCCCACTTTAATGAGTATACAAGAGGAGTTCTTTATTTAGTACACTGAATTCTTCATATTTTCTGCTGAATGCCGGACAAATAAAAAGTGTTGTATATTTCTTTGAAAAAAAAAGCAATAATGCGTCCGAGATACACAATAGACTTGTTATTCGTGTATTCTGGCATTTTTGGCTTCATTACGTAATATGGACAGTCAGGACAGTGGACACAAACAAAGATAACTCCCGAGTCAGTACCGCCACCTATAAGCCAGGCTTCAAACATTCTGGCGCGTAAACCACGCTCCACGCAAACATTACTTCGTCCGGATCGATATTTGATGCGTGTAGATGTCTACTTTTTCCTGCGACGTCTCCTGCGCTGCGCCCGCTGCGCCTGCAGGTCGCAGTCCTGGAAGATAACCTCGCAGTTGGCCTTCCCGAGGCCAAGGATGGAGGCTTTCAGCATGTCGAGCATAGATGTCGCTCGTGGGACATCTTTCGTTAGCTTTCCGGATAACCAACTCATTCCAAGACTGAAAATAATGTTTTAAAAAAAATGAGAAGAATTGATTTTAGTAGATTTAGTGGTTTACCCCCAGACTGGAATCCACATCTTGTTACTATTCTCCAAACTCCTTGAATATCTGTTATTCTGACATAGGACTTTTCTGAGACATGCGCCGTCATCTTGATGAGCAACCAGTGCTGCTTCTATCGATGTTAGGACATGTCGTGCCAGGTCATTGAGACCTTCTAAATTGGGATTCATCAGGGAAGGCATATCACTGGGTTCGACCAGACGCTTCCTGCGACGACGACGACGACGGCGGCGGCGACGTCGCCGGATGGAGCGGCCCGTCGGAGCGGCTGAAAGAGATTGAGCGTCAGATTATTGGGATGTTGGTTGGAGGATTGGGATACCTTCACCAAGTTCCCACTCCCAGTTCCCATCCCACCTTCTCCATTCCTCACCGGCACCAGCGTCATATTCGTCATGCATGTACCTATCGAATAGGTTAGATTTATGAGCCTTTTTAATTTTGTTTTTGGAATGATACTTGGATTTGGTTCGCTTGGGTTTGCTTTTGAGTGGTTTTTTGATAGTTGGAGGTCGTTGTAGCTGGGTGAGATAGAACGTTGGTCTTCGGCTGGGGCGTTTATTGGTGGATTGGGGACGGGGGTTGTATATCTGTGGTCGCCAGTAGTTAGTTGGTCGGCGGTTGTTGTTGTAGGTGCTGGTGACGAAAGGGAAGCGAATTGAATCTCCTTGCGCGCCATCACCACCGTCACCCGTTGCATCACCTCCTCCGTCATCACCGCCATCACCTCCTCCGTCATCACCGCCACCATCTCCACCATCTCCTCCGTCATCTCCACCTCCTCCGTCGTCTCCACCACCATCTGCTCCTCCATCTCCTCCATCGTCACCACCTCCATCGTCACCACCTCCTCCATCGTCTCCACCTCCTCCATCATCACCACCGTCACCTCCTCCATCGCCACCTCCGTCTCCTCCGCCACCATCATCACCTCCTCCTCCTCCATCGTCTCCTCCCCCGCCATCATCACCTCCTCCTCCTCCTCCATCGTCTCCTCCCCCACCATCATCACCTCCTCCACCATCATCTCCGCCTCCTCCTTCATCACCTCCTCCTCCATCATCACCTCCACCGCCATTATCACCTCCATTATCTCCCCCATCGTCACCACCTCCTCCTCCATCATCCCCACCACCTCCATCATTGCCTCCTCCATTATCTCCTCCACCGCCATCATCTCCCCCAGTGTCACCTCCATCGCCTCCCCCATCACCTCCTCCATTATCTCCTTCCCCATTATCTCCCCCGTTGTCACCTCCGTCACCCTCCCCATCTCCTCCATTATCCCCATCTCCTCCATCTCCCGGCATCATAGTCATCCCTTCCCCATTCATACCCATCCCCATGCCCATGCCTGTTCCTACCGTACCAGTAGTAGATGATGCCTGCACAATAATCGCAATGGACTCTTTTTTCTCTTTCTGCAAGTAACAAAATATTGCCAAACCAACTCTAGACAGTTTGAGATCCAAGTGGATACTCTCTTACCCCGTGTGAAATACACATAACTACGTGTACGATAAACATCCCAAACGACAGATACGCCAAAGCAGTCAATGCAATCTCAAACAATTCGCTCAAATCCTTCCCTCCACTATCATGTCCTCCGGAATACTTGGGCACTTCGTGTATCTCCGTGTGATGCACCGTCACATGATCATCAAACCCATGATGCGCTACAAAATATCACACAACCATCATCTAGATTCAAGATCCTCAAACGCAAACACCTTGACTACTTACTCAACGGTGGACCGCTATGTCCGCTATAGCCATAACCGTGACTACTTGGAATAGAGTGTATGGCACCGTGACCACCGGTATTACCGTGCGCGCTATGCGCATATTGAACCGGAGCGTGACCACCTGATGGCGGCGCACCATAACCATAACCCACGCTCGACGGGTAGCTGATCCCGGGACCGCTATGCCCACTTTGGCCTAATTTCGCCGGTCCGATGGGCAACTGATGAGCGCCACCCTGCTGGGTGTACGCATATCCAGCAATATGTTGATCATAAGTTTCCTCCTCTTCTTTCTCCTCATCCTCTTCCTCTTCCTCTTCTTCATCCTCACGCCTGTCGACATCCTTATAGTGTTTATAGATATCCTCCAGAGTTGTACTCCTATGAAAAGGAACATAGGTAACAGTAAATTTATCCAATCCTTCTAACCTGCAGCTATTATGTACTTTGTGAGCCAACTCTTATATTGACTTGATCCTTCATCTTCAATCATGTTCTCCCTCAAGGAGAATTCCTTATGATTCGGACTAATTGTAATATTCTTAAATTTCTTATCAGTTGAACCCAAGCGCTTCTTTAGACGAGTGATGGACATGTCGTCGATGATTTGCTCAGCAATGAAATTCCGACACAAATATTCATTCATTTTCCCCCTTTAAGAAAATCAGATATCAAACAAATCCAACCATACCACAGTACAAAGGTTTTATCTTTCGATCATACCTATGGAATACCATTGTATTCAAAGCCCCCATGATACTTCCGTCCGTACCAATAAGACTACCATTGCCATGTTTTCCCTTGTGATGATGCTGCCCATGATGAACATCCTGTTGCGTTGAGTTCGTCAGCAACTTGATGCTCTCCTCAGGATTGTCCAACATCAGTAAACTGCCGGGCATGAAGTCCGCCGACAAAATATCATCCACATCGATGATATTCTGATATTTCGCATCGCATCTCCTCACGTTTAAGTTCACCACGATCACTCCGATAACTACGCCTAACCAACACACATGTCTTTTGAGGTTGCTGTCTTCCAGCCACATTTTTCATGTTGTTGATTTGAAGCTCAGGACGAGACTAACTATTCTTCTGCAAATTCATCAACAAGAAGAGATGTCGTTGCCACCTTTAACGTGTGTCTTGCGTCTTGTCTCTTGTGAATGGATAATTTTCCAGCATATGCACGCGTGAAACGTGACATGACTGTTAAAGATAATTCCATCTCTTGAAGACGCTTGAAGCCAAAAGAGACCAAGACAACGGGCATGACTTAGTTGACACAGATGCTCGATTATTTCGAGTTTTCGTGTGCACGAACAATGTAATCGTACATAGATGTACATAGTTAAAACTACAGTTTTGCCATTTTGATGCTTATCTTTGTTTGTTTAATAATAATAGGCAGAATTTGGAAATGATTAAAACCCGTTTTATCGCAGCGCTTTGAATGAATTAGAGGCTCACTGAATGCGAAATATTCAATCTAAAGTGCTACTCAAAGTGTAATTCAATCTTGCTATTCATGCGTACCATCTCCTTTGCTTTGCGTAGGGTGGAAATAAAAGGATGAAAGCGTTGCAAAGCATCATTTATAACTTATAACGTTCCCGAGGTTTCCGAGGATGCTCAGCGCACGGAAAGAACGCTTAATGCGAAACGCGGGGAAATGGGTCGAGAATAAACGCATAAAAGCGAGTTTTAGCTGTTTTATTATGAAGTACATTTACGGAATTCATTTTGCGCATTTTGCAATTTGCAATGCAAAGAGGAAGGCGCCCAACATGGCGAATGGCAATCGGCCAATCACAGCGAGCTGCTGATGGAAACTGCGTCGTTTCCATCAGCCGCCTCAAGGAATGGGACGTGCCCTGAAGATGTACGTAAATAATTAGCGTCAAAGTGTGAAGAATGCCTAAAGGCGAGTAACAAAGTAGAACAGAATAAACATATACTCATTTAAACCCACGTAAAATGTTTTAGCATTTATTGATGGATGATTGAGCAGGTGAGTGTTCTGTGTAATATTTCCAAGCCATCCATAGAGGGATGGTAAATGTGTGGTAATGTGTGTAATGTGAAACTAAAATGTCCGAAACATCTGTTTAAAGCTCTTAGCGGCGCGCGTGCTGCTGGGGGTTGGTCTTTTCACAATCGTCGCCTCCAAACAATCGCGGCGCACATCTCCACGGCGGCGGTGGTGGAGCGCACAAAGCGCCCGCTGGTGCGATTATCCATAAACAGATAAATCACGCTTAAAAGCCTTTCAGATACCATTTGCGGCGCTTTTCTCGCGCCGCACGAAATCGCTCAGTTCACAGTTTCAATCTGCAGAAAGCGCCATCACAACCAACCACTTGGGAAATTGTAAATTGAATTTTATACCATAGCGACCATCCATAAGCGTTTTTTATTGTTCTATATACGAATTTTTAGTAATGCAAGCGTATTGTTTGGGGCATTCAGGAACAATGTGCGACTCGATCTTCACTTGTTTTAAGTGGCAATATGATGCTCACACCCCATTGTTGGTTGCTGGCTGTCGGAGGAGAGAGAAAAAGGTTTGAATAGTGTGGGAAAATTATAATAGGCACGGATTGCACGCCAGGGCATGTCAGAGCATCCCAAACAATTTTAACTTCCACTGTTACGAATCATCAGCAGCAAAACAACAAAAATCAAGTCTTATAAAAGCAGCATATTTTTGGCAAAGTATAGGGAAAACGGAAGTTTTACAGGCGACTGTAGGCGAGCCGAAGGCGAGTCTACGAGAGAAAGTTACTTATGTATCTAGGCAGTAAAGTTGGCTTTTTTATTACGAATTTGTTGATTGCTTTTCTTATCACTTTCGTTTGTTGCTCTTTTGTTTTACTTTAATGCCTAGGCCTAGAAAAGTTACTTTAGTGCCGATTTTTTGTTTTTAATGTCGATTTTAGTTAACCTTAGTGCAGATTTCGGAAATAGTTATTTTCGTATTTCCGCCCTGTGCGGAAAATGGTAAATATTTTCGCATTCCACCTTCTCACAGTGTTTAATTTTCGGCCCAAAAATTAGGGCAGAAAAGCATGTTTCGAAGGCATGCTAGCAAAAAAAATTTTTTCATTGACGGTATATTACCATTAGCCAGATGAAACATGTTGGCATTCATCGCAGTATAATTGTTTTGCACTAGGAAGTTGTGCGAAGGTGTAAAAATGGATTAAGTGTACGGGTGTACGGTATCATCCGCGGCGGCGTGGTCGACACGCGAAACACCAATCTGTGGCGGCGGCTGTCGAGGATGAGCACGTTGGGCGGTGGGGGGTGGAGGGTGGTGGCGCGCTTCATTTCTCATTTCTCTCCATTAGCCCGCGTCCGGGGCGAGTGCGCGCGAGAAAGAGAATGCGGGCGCCTTTCATCCGGCGGAGGTGCGAAAGGATCCTCACGTGTCTTCCCCGCCGCCGCCGCACCAGCGACCGGGCGCGTGGTGTGTGCTACCTGTCTGTCCGCGGAGATGTTTAGTTGTTCGAAAAAGGGCGCACTTAATGGACCAACACCTCGCACAACCTATTCAATCAACAACGTTCAGCTCCAGTTGACATTAGCCGAGCATTAAAGTCACCCTCATCCCAAACCAAAAAAAAGTAAAACCGTTTTAAGTTTTAAATATTGCCGCAATGATGAACTTTCTACCAAATCGTGCGCTGCCGTCGGAAGACGATGAAGACCCAGCCGAGCATCGCCGAGAGGAGCGCTTCTCCGAGGAGGACTGCAGTGATGAGGAGGACGCCGATGCGGATGATGACTCCGAGTGTGTGGATGTTATCAGTGAACCGGATGTCTCCAGAGTGCGGGGGCCCTCATCCGAAGCGCAACAGGGATATCACAAGGATAATGGCAAACAGTGTGGGAGCAATAAATTCTCCATTGATCGGATATTGGGCATTCAGGAGGATAAGTATACGTCGGGGGAACATCAAGGCAATAAGAAGGAAATCAAGAAACCTCTAGCTATACAAGCGAATAGAAATGGTAAGGAAGAGAATGCTTTTTTTTAAAGAAGCAAAACATAAAAATTATATACTTGTAGCATTGTATCATTCGTTGATTGAACTGCCGCAATTCAATCGGGAAATTCCTCCCGACCCAGGCCTAATGGACTTGATAGCCGGCGGAAAATTCTCCCCCACTGCAAGATCCACAAGTGACGGCACTTTTTTGCCATATTTGCATCCCGGGACTTCTTCATCCTCCCCGATGTTGTACACTAACTGGTTGAATACGGAGCAGAAAAGATCTAGTCAATTGTTTCAATTGCAGGGTAAGTGTTCCTCTGTTCCTCTGTTCTTTATCAAACATTGTCTTTCCAAAAGCAAAATATATATTTTTTTTATTTGAGGATACTTGTAAATGGAAAGATTTTTTAAAAATATTGAACCCATATTTTAAATTTTTCAATTTGCTCCAGTAGAACACGAGATATTTAGTTTGAAATTGCTGATCAACTGACGTCACTTTTGAGGTTGTGTTGTGACATGGGTCAATGGACGCGCTGACGTCACTCACAAAAGTGACGTCACTTGATCCGCACTTTAAAACTGAAATATCTGACGTTCTCCTGGACCGATTTTAAAATGAATTTCAACAAAAATCGTTTTTTTATTATTAGCTTTTCTCTCCTTCCAAATGCGGAAAGATTTTTGAAAAATATTAAACCCATATTTAAAAATTTTCAATTTGCTCCAGTAGAGCACGAGATATTTAGTTTGAAAGTGCGGATCAACTGACGTCACTTTTGAGATTGTGTTGTGACATGTGTCAGTGCACGCGTTGACGTCACTCACAAAAGTGACGTCACTTGATCCGCACTTTAAAACTGAAATATCTTACGTTCTCCTGGACCGATTTTAAAATGAATTTCAACAAAAATCGTTTTTTTTAAATTAGCTTTTCTCTCCTTCCAAATGCGGAAAGATTTTTGAAAAATATTAAACCCATATTTTAACATTTTCAATTTTCTCCAGTATAACACGAGATATTTAGTTTGAAATTGCTGATCAACTGACGTCACTTTTGAGGTTGTGTTGTGACATGGGTCAATGGACGCGCTGACGTCACTTACAGACGTGACGTCACTTGATCCGCACTTTAAAACTGAAATATCATACGTTCTCCTGGACCGATTTTAAAATCAATTTCAACAAAAATCGTTTTTAAAAATTAGCTTTTCTCTCATTCCAAAGAATGCGGAAAGATTTTTGAAAAATATTAAACCCATATTTTAAATTTTTCAATTTGCTCCAGTAGAACACGAGATATTTAGTTTGAAAGTGCGGATCAACTGACGTCACTTTTGAGGTTGTGTTGTGACATGTCTCAGTGCACGCGCTGACGTCACTCACAAAAGTGACGTCACTTGATCCGCACTATAAAACTGAAATATCTTACGTTCTCCTGGACCGATTTTAAAATGAATTTCAACAAAAATCGTTTTTAAAAATTAGCTTTTCTCTCATTCCAAAAAGGATGCGCGAAGTGCATAAAAAATAAATATTTCCCCTTTTCTTCATGTTTGTTTCGTGTTGTCGTAATAAAATGGTATAATTTGTAATAAACACACATTGCTGAAAGTGAAGGAAAATCGTATTGAGTTGGGGATGGGGCGAGGGGGGAAATCGTTCACGTGCCGTGGCGCATTCGTGAAGGTGATAAATGAAATAATATTTTCATAAATCGCTTTTAACACCTATTCGATTAATCACATAATAGAACTAAATTGCCATCCATTATCGCACAATAGCGGGCCGGCGCGGATGAACAATAATACGCCGGGAGGGAGGTGTTGCGAGCGGCGGGGGCGGCCGATGAAGGGCCGCTCCAAATGGCGAGATCGCGTGCGGCTGCACATCCAACATCGCGCGCACTTCATCCCATCGCCAACTCCTCCAAAGCGCCAAACCTCAATATGCAAGATCTCAAATTCCAAATGCCAACTAAAACTACCCCTCAACAACTATAGCCGCTCGTGCACACATTAATTATACCTTACACACCGCCGCAGCCCCGCAGGTGATGATGAGCTTTGTTTTTCGCAAAATTACGATGCGAATACTAACTGCATGGGTACATAACACTTGACACATTAATTAAGCAGCGATGGGTATTGAAACTATAAGTTGCGTTAATGTGATATAACGCAATGCAAATGAAAATGAGAATGAAATCTTTTCGATGCGCCAGGCTGATGCATTGCAGCGAGTGTTTCGGTGTTTGCGTGAATTGTTTGCGCTTGCAGCGCGCGTTTTACGAGCCGATGGAGCGATTTCTTCGCGTCGCGAGAAGTTAGCGATGCCTTGTTTACCGACACGTTGTAAATCGTTTTAAGAGATGATAAAATGACGCCCGTTCCACCACTGTTGATTTTTACAATTAGCGACGTCATCGTGGAAGGCAAATGCGTCAAAATGCTTTTTCATTTCACTGTACCTACATTTTCCACGAAGTTAAATATTGGTACTACAACATTCATTTAAAACGTAACACTATCGAAAAATAATATTATCGAATATTATTATGCAGATACTGAATTAGATGGAAACACTGTTGTAATATAAGATGGTTTAAAGATGAAAATTAATATAACACAATATTAAACATTCGCAAACAATATTGGTAACATTTTAATTAAAATTACAAATATTGTAAATTTCTAATAAATAAATATATTGGTCATATTCTTCGATTTTATAAAGAAAAAGTAAAGATTTCAAAACATTATTTGGATAAATATTATGAGAATTAAAATCTCCAAAACCCTATAAAGTATTTTTCTTTCAAAAAGATACGGCCAATTTTTTTAAATGGAACACAAATGCACACTGCAATTTGAAACATATTTTGAAATGTTTTTTATGCTCTTGTTAGTTTTCAAGCGATTCTCGAAAATATGAAAAAGTCATAATTGCATGTCTTTCAAAAAAGTAAAAAAAGTAAAGTAAATCTCTTAAACGAAATAAGGAATGTCTAATGAAAAAGTAATAATATAATGAAAAAGTAACTCCAAGGCGACACAGAGCGCTCTCACATCTTATGTAGCAATTAAAAATAGATAAAATAGAATATTTGACAATTTTAAACCTCATAAGCAACTAGAAATCTTGCATTCGGAAAAGTCCTATAAATGCATTCCACTTAAATGACGTTTGGTGTCCAAATTCCTTGGCCATGCGAGGATTCTCCTCTGCCCAATGTGGGAGTTGAATACACTATACGGCTATGACCATCTCTGGCGAACTGCCATTCATCACTCCACATTATTCGACTCAGAAGTTTGGTTCTTCCGCTGCGGTTGCACCTTCTGGTAGTGGTAAAGAT
>JARJDQ010010269.1:0-31016 GCA_030264215.1 Geostiba sp. GC000077 | reverse complement strand
ACTGATACTGTCGATACTGATACGGTTGAAACCTTCAGACCATTTCAAACGTTTCAAACAAGCTTCAAACGTACCGGGTGGCTTTTAATAACAAACGTTACATAATAGACCTTTGGGTGTCTAGCTAACAACGTTTGTGTAACAACGTTACATAATACCTATTACGTAACGTTAGTTATTAAAAAACCATTCGGTATTTGGGATTTTGGAGGTTAAGCATTTATAAGACAGGGAAAGGCGGGATTCAAGATCAAGATTTGTTCAAGATTGCTTACTTCAAGACAAGATTGAAAGACCAAGAATATACCAAGACAAGAATAAAATATAATCCTTAATTATTTTCAAGACAATATCAAGAATTAGACTCAAGACCAAGATTCTTGGCTTGGTGAAACCCTACTTTGGTATAAAAATAAATTCAACTACTCGCCCATAGAGGGCACTGAGCTATTTCTTTGCATCAAGTTTTTACTTTTTTTAAGTTTTAATTAAATTCATGACATTGTGTAAATGCTAATTAATTTAATTAAAGCAATGCGTGCGTGTCACGATTTGGTATGAAAATGATTCAAGAATCAAGAATCAAGAATCATGCATCCTACTCGTTTCGAGCCGTGCATTAATGAGCATTGCGCATGCGCTGTGTGCTTAGCAACTTAGCAACTTAGCATTTAGCATTTAATTAAAGCCTTAAACAAAATGTGCCAAGATGCGCCCGCCCACCGTTTACCAATCGCGCCTCGGCGCCGCGCATAAAACACCAAATATAAATTGTATTGTACATGCCGAGCAATTACCGTTCAATTACTTTAATGGCGTATGGTGTACATGCGCTGGGATCGATTCGGCGAGTGTCGGAAAACGAAAAATGTACGCCTTCGCGCATCATTAATTCCGACGACGACGGCGACGACGACAACGCGCAACGAGCGCAATTGAATTCACTTCAATTCATTCCAAATGTAGAAATGTTTATTTTTATCAGTTAATGCAATGACAGTGTACTGTAGGCAAGTCATTGACACTTTCACCGAGAACACGACTTTTGGAGCACACTGTATAAAGTAATTTGTAATTTTAAATTTCGGGGAAAAAAATATTTGAAGTGCTTTACGCCGAAGCCAAAGCATTTGATTCATGGACTACCCCTTTTTTCGGCATTTAGGAGTGGGGAGGTTGCACCCCCTTTTTTTGTCGGAATGGGGTGAACGTGTGGGAGTAAACACTAACCACCAGACGCAAAATATGTACACAGAACACAGCAAATGCAAAAAGCATGGAGCCGAAAAAAAAGCACGCGCAGTGAAAAAATGATGAATGGCAACAAATCAATTTCGTTGGTAAACACGATATTTTGACGGATACAAAGTGCGATATTTATCCGGCGAGGGTGCTGCACCCCTCGTGAAAGGTACACTAAACGATACAAACTGCATTCATACATTCAGACGGGCGATATTTTAGTTCCGCAAAAAGAACGATAAAATTAATTCTGTTTTTACAGCTATTCCTGTATAGAGGGCGTGCTTAGATGTTGTTGGTATGAAAAACAAACATCAATTATAGCAAATTTTTAGCAAAGATTAAATAATTTTTAAGAGTAATAAGTAATTGATAATTGAAGAGGCGAAAAGCAGTATATTGTGAGATAAGGACGAAAAATGAGTTTATGAAGAGATGAGGACCTTAATTCAGATGTAACATGATATTAATTTTTAATTCCTATTGAGTATTGAGGAACACCCTATATGTATATTGTTTATTTATTTGCCCTAGGACCTCTAAACATTTTAGACGCCCGTCTATATACAATTCTCTAATTTCCGGGCACTGGAGCAAGCGGAAAAGCAAACTTTGAGTGCAGGTGAGCGAAAAAATGAATAAGTTAATAAGTAATTGAGGAGGCGAAAAAATAGTATACTGTATGATAAGGGCGGAAAATGAGGACCTTATAATTTAAACCTTATTAATTTAAATTAATTTAAATGTAATTTTAAACACATATTGAGTATTCAGGAATACCTCATATTTTATTTATTTGCCCGCGTCGCAAGCGAAAAAGCGAGTTTTGAATGCAGGTGAGCGAAAAAAGCTATAAAATTAGTTTTGATATTGTAGCTCCTCCTTCATAGAGGGCGCTGAGGGCATGTGGAATTTAATGGTATGAAGAAATAAACATGGAGCAGAGCGATTAAAGTGCGATTGCGATTTTGGCCAGCCAGATGTTTAAGTGATTTCGCCAGTGTGCGCGCGCGGGATTTATGCGTTTTATCTCCAAACAAATATCTCCGGGGGCCATTGTAACGCGCGCCCATTCTTCTCTTCAGACGGTCGGGCGAGAAAGGCTTAAGAGCTAAACGGGCCTGCCACAATATTCACGACCACATGTTCAATTTCATTCAGCGAATCAATGAACTTGCAACATGAATCTCCCGCGTGTCCGAGTCGAAATCATTCAAAAGTAATTTTGCAATTACAGAGCTCTACAAAAATCGAGGAGACGTGGAGAATATTTTCTGATCCCCAGGGAAGATTAATAATACGCAGTCTATATTTATGCGCGTTTGTTTGCACAACAGCTTTGAGAGTCCTGTGCTCCTGCGCTCCTGCAGGCCTGAAGCACACATTAAAAAGTACTTTACGCGGATTCTTTGTGAAGCGGCGCGTATTAAAGGAAAAAAAAATTAACAACCTCAGGAGTGAAAGCGCATCAAATTGAACGGGCAACTATCCATTGGCAGCCGCATGATTAAAAATCCAGTCAATAATGGATGATATCACGTTCGCACACTTTTGCAAACATCCCCCAATTCCTGCACACCCACTGCTCATGGTTAAATTGCATGCGGAGCGCAGATATACGCGCGGGAAACAAAAGCTTTGATCACTTAGTCCAACCTCCAGCACGCTCAGCAGGACGCTTGGCGAGGACAATAGCGAATCAAAGCTACAAGTAAATGGACGCACGCGAAATGAAAAAATGATGAAAACAGCACCAGCGGTGAGCAAAAAAAATGGGAATTGAAAAGGAGCCGCTTTAGAGCTTTTTGTTCTCGCTTTCGGTGTGGGTTCGGAAAAAGCTTTGGATTCATTAATTTTCTACTTTCTACTCCGAGGTGGAGAAAAATCCACAACGCACAAGTACGCCCACAATACACAAAAAATCTATTGTGTGGTCAGGAATACTGAAAGCGACAAAAATACATTTTCCTGCTGGAGCATATTGTTTAGAATGTTTTTCTTTATACATACATTTTTCTATTATTTATTAAAGCACATTGCAATGAATTAAGATTTTAAGCGATGCAAAATGCAAAGTGAGGAAAATTAATGACCATGGCTGAAACCATGACCACAACACTTAATTTCCTCCCCTGCAAGGCCCTAAAACACCCGTGGTGGCCGTGGTAAATTCCTTCTCAAGCACACCCTAAAAAAAATCCCTCTCATTCTTTCGCCACTTTTCCTAATTTCTTATTATGTTATCCCATAAAAAAAATGGAAGAAATTAGAAAATTGGGTTGTTTTTTTGTGCTTGGGGTTGGTTGGGTGTGCGATGTGATCATAATTAGGAAGTGGTAACATGGTAACATATAACAAAGTGCAAACATATTTTTTGGCTTCCGTCAGTTGATGTTATCGCCGCTGATATTTATGGTCACATTTACTTTTGGGTGATCACCGAAACGGTGACTAGCACGAAACATCCGGCACAACTTGGTGAAATTCGAACACCGATGAACACTACATAAGATGTAAAAGATAATACGAGAGTGAATAAAAACGATTGCAATCAACGGGAACGATTTGTCATGCTGTCGACGCGTAATTTGTGCATTTTTTACTTGTTTCTTATTAATGAGCGCTGCGATAGTGGAAATTAGAATTTATCACCAACAGATGTTTATACACAGAATAAACGCACACAAAACATATAAATTTACTTTTCGTCCACATCGATGGAAAAACTTACTTTTCTCTTCAAAAGGTTTGTCTCCAGAGAGAAAAAAAAATCAGTACCGAGCATTTAATAATTTTTAAGAGTTAAGTAATTGAGGAGGCTAAAATATTTGTTCCCTGATTCCACATATTATGTGGTAAGTGCGAAAATTAGTATTTATGAGGACCATATAAACCTACAGGAGTATCTTTATAGTCATTTGGAACTCATGTTGAATATTCAGGTATACTCCATATTTGCCCTAGGGCCTCTAAATATTTTAAAGGCCCGCCGCGAGGTAAATCTCTTTTCCAGTCGTTTGAGCAAGCGGAAAAGCAAGTTTTGAGTGCAATTGGGCCAAAAAACTATTTTTATAATCAATTTGTTTTTCAATTAATTTTTTGGTAGACATTTTCTGGGCAACAGGCTATATGTTCCGACTTGCCCCAAATGCTCATTTTTCCACAGTGCTCCTTTCTCCATAATATGTATTTTTTTCGTTCACTTTCCTGTTGTGCAAGTATTTTTCCTTGAGTAAAGAACAATCCATCAATATCATCAATCGTTTTCTTGTTCTCCCTTTCTTGCGCAAGCAGAAAAAATGCATGTTAGCGTTCAACAGGACTTTTTCCTTTCTCATCTCAGCAAAAGAAATTACATCTCCTAGGTACTAAAAAACATTTAATGATCTCATCATGCCCAGAAGATAATTGAATGTTAGCGCTGCAAATAAATCGATGTAAAAGTGAAGCTCGTGATAATTGAGTTAATTAACACTGGAGACTGGACTAAACTATTTTTTGTGCGCTGCTCGGTAGTGTTTACCAGCCAGTTGAGTGTTGCATCCTCAAGCACACTTTGGGATGCTTCATTATTTTTGATGACGTTGACATTCATCAATGCAGCCTGCGCCTGGGGATGCGGGGATGCAAACAAGTTGCGCCAAGTGCAAAATGCAAAATGCCCAGCGAAGAAGCGCCCGCGTGCGGCACGTGCACACCATCGACATCCGTGTCTGAAGTACACTCGTGTTAATTGCGCGTCACAGCTCTTGCAAAATGAGTGAATTTTATCATTTCTTTGTTTGTCTGCGCAGAGGATAGAAGAATGGATAATCCTAGGCTAGGATCTGATGTGTCCATGAGTCGCAGAAGGAAACCTTGGGATAGTGATATCCTTACTGTTATTGAGTTAAGTTCCGGCCCCGAGAAGCGCGCGAAATTTAATTATCATCTCTCTCATCCCCCTCTGTGATGTGCAGGCGCCATGCGGCGTGCAGCGACACGCTTATCATACAAATGTCGAATTTTCACAAGAGCAGTGACACATTGGGGGAAACTAGCACAAACTGTAACAAACTTAATTTTTTCTAATTTCATAACCAACTCTAGCGCCATCTGTTGGTGCAGTGGTGTAACAGTTAGAACTTGCATTTTATTTTTTATTCGTTCAAAGTTCAAATAGTTAAAAATAGTTGAATTAGTTGGGGAATGTGTACATTAGCGCCGCAATTATTTAATAAAATTCAAACACACAGCGCGCATTCGTCAGTTATTCAATTAGTTTTTAGTGCGTCAATAATCGTAAAAGCTCTGCGCGTTCGTTGCATTTTCGACGATTTACGGCTGCCATTACAAACTTGCGACGGTTCTAATCTAACACTAACGATACGTTTATAGTTTGTGCGATTTTATTGTGCGCGCATTTCGTACAGCCTGCTCAGCTCGAAGACTGAAATATTTCAGGAATTACATGAATACAATAATTTTAAATTTTTATCAATTTGCAAAATATTAATTGACCATAAATAGGTGCCCATAATAATATGTAGTCAATCCAAATATCACACCGTAAGATGTAGTAGCTAAATCAAAAACACTCTTTCCTCCATTATTAAGAAAATTAGGAAATATGTCTGGGTTTGATTTTTCCTAGAACATATATTAAAATAGTGTGTATCAACAACTCTATATGGTATCAACTTAGAAATATACAGGGTGGACCAAAATTGGCGGAAAAACGCCAGGTAACTTTGTAGTTTATGTCAAAAGAAAACAATAATCTTAATTCCAAAATGCTGAGAAAGTCTTCGTTTGGTCTCACGAAGTCCACACATTTGGAATTTCTAGGTTACAAACATGCATAATTACAAAATTATTGTTGCGCAGCAGCTGTTGCAAAAGTCGAACACTTCTGCAAAGTCAGTTTTATTTTAAATAGCATCTAACCAGATTTCTTTTTAACTTTGACTTAAATTAATTTGAAGTAATTTAATTAATTCAATTCAAAGTTTTAAAGTTCTAACCATTCTGGTTAAATGCTATTAAGAGAAAACTGACTTTACAGAAAATTGTTCGATGTTTACAACAGCTGCTTATGATTATGCATATTTCTAACCTAAAAATTCTAAATTTAAACTACAACATAAACTAGAAGGTTACCTGGCATTTTCCCGCCAATTTAAGTCCAAGTTGTATAGTGAAATTATTTTAAGGTCGTATCTTCTTCAAACTGTATATTAATTACATACCTTTAGTTCTTTGTTTGTTTTAGTATACTCATTAATTTTGTCCTCAGCAACAGCAAGTTGTGCTTGGAGATCCTTCAATTCTTTGTTCAACGCAACATTCATTTGTTTGAGTGCTATAAATAGAATTTTCATTTTATGAAAAATCATGCTTAAAATTCTATTAAAAAAAGTTTTTAATAAATTCTATTCATTTTTACAGTTTTAAGTGAATTTCCGCCATGTGCAGTTAGAAACGTCAAAAAGCTGAACCTTAAAACGAACAGACTATATCACTCGCAAAGTTATTCTTACCACTAACTTTGGCTTGCAGAAGTGATTCATTCCTCACTTTATCCTTTAATGCATACTCGCATTTATTTGTTGTTTTATGCATTTTATCATAGTTGCATAGGAAGAAGACGAAGACCAGAAGAAGTGCACACCATGGTATGAAGCACAGCGCGCATTTCACTATCCCGCACGCGGATTTCGGGCAATAGTCATCATCCAGAACGGCTTGGTCGTTTTGATTCATCGCTACTCGGTATGCATAGTTACGACTACTTGAACTAGCCATATTTTCCTTCTCTTTGCGACGTTACTATGTTTTCGTTAGGATTTCATGCAAGATGCAAACAATTAATCTATTTATTATGAACTGCGATCGGGTTTTTGTAGATGTAGAGGTTACATACCTAATTTACTCTGATATAAGTGATAAGTCCTCACTCAGGTGGATACCGTATTTCATACACAGAAACAACTAAAGTTCTCCATATAATCCCTGGAATTGTTGCATTTTCTTCTTATGAAATTTAGCAGAGTTGCAAATTATTGGAGTGGTCACAAAATTATTTTGGTGTATTAATTTCAATGTAGTGCACAAAATACTGATTTCAGATTGCGCTCTAATCTGTTATCGCTCCGGCTTACAGTTTTTTTCGATAATAATGATAAATAAATATAAGTGTACACTTGGTTCATACCTAGCGTTTATAGTAAAACGATTCATCATAGAATTATTTTTGTGAAAAATCAGTTTTTCATAAAATATCTTCAAATATCTTCAATATCCTCCCTGAATGGGAGATGGAGGATATTTTCTCTCTGCAAAAAGGAACTGAATATTGTATAAAAAATTTTTCATGGTAATTAAAATGTGTTGATTTCAATTACAATTACAAATATAAAAAAAGGGTAGACTCAATTAACCGAACGTTAACGGGCAGTGTCCACAATCTTTCCCACTTTGCAATGAATCGTTTTAAGATGAACGCACGGTATTCTTATAATATTTTACAACAGGCTCAGAGTACCCGAGCATTTTTCTAATCATCGATTCATCAAATTACAGTCCACCGATAGCTTCTCAGTATAAACTTATAAACTAATTTTATCAGCATTATATCGATGCCATCCTGTGAATGATGGATAATTGATAATTCTTAGGAAACATATGGAATTTTGCATAAATTTCAACTGCCCGCAGAAAATTTATGTTTTATGTTTTGTGGCTGCAGAGACGCAGGACGAAGTGAAAAGCCTTTTAGTGTGCACAAGGCACACATCTTACCCGTTGGCCTTTGATTTTTTCTTGCGTCTTCGCGTTTCCAGCTTCTTAACCTCGTCTCTCGTGCCGCGATGAAAAGCGTCGGCTTCGGGGACTTTTTGCATTCGGTTACTCCCCGCCGCGCAGGCGATCGCTTTTTCCGGCTCGTGCCTTTCGGAAAAGCGTTCACATAGTTGCGCTTAGTTTTATTTTCTTTGTACTTTCCCATGCTAAGTGAAAACCTCGTAAAATCGATAAAAACCAAAGCAAACTAGAGTAAAAAAGCGATTGCAGCCTCTTAGAAGAAATATAAAGAAGTAAAAATACGCACAGTGAAGGGCGATAAGAAGAAGAAGAGAAAATAGTCATAGACGGAAAATGGTAGGAAACAGAAAAAAGTATTAAGGGTTGCAGTTGCAGTACAATGTTCTTCAAAGTAAAAAAGACTTGGAAAAACAAATTTTACAAAAATTTGTTAGTTCCTGAGGGTTGAATTTCGTTTAAGTACTTTCGCAAACCGAAAGGACATGCCGGAACATACCGCCTAGGGGTGTGTGTAAATGGTGCGTGTGTGTCTGTGGAAAGTTCGCCGGCGCCTCCACCACCGGTGTTGCAGTTTTCGTGCGGCGGACGTTTAAAGCGCTCCGACGTGATACATTACGGGTTGTTAGCGGTCGCTTTCCATTATTACCTCCACCGCCCCTCGCTTTTACCCAACCTCCCCCTCCTGCATCCATCGGGAATGCTCTTAACGCAGCGGATTATATATATTGTCGACGATTGAAACAATTTCTAACCAATATAAAAAATGAATTTTTCTAAAAACCAGAATGTTGTTCATCTTCTATTTTAAAACCTGGGCTGTTAAATCTTATTATTTCCCAAAATTCCAAAATTTAATAAATTTCTTCATGGCGGGAGGCGGCGACGTGGCGCCGCACGCCAGTACGCCACTAATAACACAACATCATAAATAAGTTCGAAAAGTATGATGAAATTTAAAAATCTGCCCCCAACTGGTAAGCCCCCAGCTTGGGCGCCAGTTTCATAATGAAAAACTTTTCCAATTAAAAGAAAACTTTGCGTACATAAATAATCTATTCGCAAAGAAGCACCCTTAATATCGCTCCTCGACGCTTATAATTCGACTATACAGCAACAGCAGGAATCCAGACTCAAGGAGGGGGGATGTATAACACACTTCTGAATGCATGGTGGTGCCTAATAGCCGTTTAAGAAGGCCTTTAATCAAGGACCGCATCACCTATTATTATACAATTGTTAAAACTAACCCCCGAGGAGATCAAAACCCTGCAGGACATGAAGTCTAGGACTCTACGTGCGTGCGACAATCATGAGGGTGCGCACACTGCAGGGGTGGGCCCCGCAACAAAGTCGGAGGAAAAAAATCCACTATAACAAAGTGGAGGACTGGAATATTTAACTATACCTTGAGGGGTGTTCAGTGCGTTGCCAGCAACCCCTAATCGCAGACGGGTGGTAACTTAATTGAAAGCCCTCTTGTTCCGGCATGGGCGTCGTATCGTTGCGAATCAATAATACATGATTAGGGGGATCGATACATTTTAACGATTTAAAAACATACAAGGGTTGAAACTTAAAAAAAAACATGAGGGTTTGATGGCCAATTAACCAACCAGCATATGGGCTGGGTTAAATTTTTAATTTAAGTGGATGAACATGTGCAACTAATAAATTGATTATTTTAAATTTTGATTCCAAGGGAAACGGTTAAAAATGTAAAATGTAAACCGTAATTGACCAGCTGAGGTTTTCTATTTTTTCCAGTGTACTGAGTGTGGAGTGGAGTCTGAGTAAATATTTTAATGAATACGTTTCGCGCCGCTTGCGCCTTTTAAGTAGCCCACCTAGCGCGCACGCTGAAGTGCTGCGCAATACGGGCTGCCTACGTAGCGCGCCCGCGCCGCCATGCGCTCGGGGAATGAAACATCTGCGGTTGGCGGCCCTTGGCGCAAAATCCCTTTTATAATTAAAAGCGTGCACGCCGCGAGTGCCTTGTGGCGCTGATATGCCTCTGCTGGTACGCATTAAAACGCGTGCCGCAACCAAACCAACCCTGCACAAGCCGCAACCCTCTTCTAACATTTCAATTTACAATCCCAAAACAGAAACATTAAAGATTCGCAAATCGCAGACTCGCAGTCACATAGGACATGCGTTCCATAAATTTGCTAGTAACCAGTATTTGTATCACTCGTACATATGAGGACACACTGTATAATGTACAATATATTAAATTGCTTCCTACTAGATGGATCTGTAGTGAATTGAATTGCGGTTGGCTTTTGAGAGCTCTTCATTCCTTCCTTCAATGTTTTGCCAGCGGAGCAATTCGAAATGCTGTTATCCTGAGCGGCGCGACGACCGCAGGTAAATGCGGGATGCGCTCCGGCACCGGCACCGGACATGACCGGATCACCGGATCCGGGCGGACGCCTCGGCCCCAGCCAGGTCGAGAGGAACCGTTTAAATTAATAAACTAATCGCCCGGCGCCGGGCGCTGCATTAACCTCAGGAGTATCAGGACGGGCAGGACGCAGGACCTCAGTCCGCTCCTCACTGCGAGAGTGCGAGAGTGATTAACAAAAAGAGCAATTTCGACTCTGGGTGCAATTTCAAGCTTGGAGGGCTTCAGAAGTCATTAAAAACAAGAAAACTAAATTAACTGGACAAAATCTACTCTACAGTGTTAGTTTTTCGCTCCTATCTCCACTGGCGTAGGATATAAAACTTTCAAATTTTAATCAGTTCTTCCTTAACATGTTCCTGGTCCACTGTAACAAAGTCCATGTCTGTATGCAGTGTGGAAATCATGCAGCCGAACATAGGAGAATGGCATGTTCGCTTTTCGCTTTCCAACATTCTCAGTGCGAGGCACCACAGCGCGCACTCCGACTGCTGTAGGCAACCAACAATACATTGACGCATACTATTATTATTAGAGTAGACTCTCAAAATGACGATTTTATCATCTTTGGACAACATTTTTTCAAGCAAAGGTAAAATAGGCTTACTAGACTTTCAAAACAAAAGTTGATGATTTGTAATTGTATTGTTGGTTGCCTACAGTGACGATGCGTTGAATCCGTGTCGGAGTGCGCGCTGTGGTGCCCCGCATTGAGAATGTTGGAAAGCGAAAAACAAACATACCATTCTCCTATGTTCGGCTGCATGATTTCCACACTGTATAAGATCCTTTGTGAGATATCATTATGATTAACACACTTTTGCTTGGTACAGTTTTTTTAGTGCTCTCCCTTATCTCCCTTGTTATCTTATCAAATGAGCTGAAATTTTGAACAAATCATCCTTGTAAGAACACCTACAACCCCCTAAAACCGGAAGTCTCTATCCCCACTCCTTCCAAAGATATCCTGTTGAATAACACACACTAATGTTTTTGCCAGGTTTCCACCGAAATACTGCAATAGTATATCAAAATCGCGAGCAGGGAACTGCATGGAAAGCGAACACACACGGTCGGATGCATACCCATGCCCCCGAAGAGCGGCGAAGAGAATTACGAGTGTGGCGGGTGGGTCGCGACTCCGCAGCGCGATTCACCTTTCGCGCGCCGCATTATGGTCATTACAAGTAATTCCCGGTCACGACGGCGCGGTGTCATGCCGCGCGTAATGCACGCTCCACACACACATCGCACGCTCAGCGCTCGGCGCATGCGCAGCACGACTTCGGATCCTTATACAGCCGTTAGGCCCGAGCGTACGCAGAAAAAAAACGCAGGGCCCAACAACTGTATCACGCGAGCGCGGAAAATGAACTGTATCGCATTATCGTTTATCTAAACCACACGATTCGACATTTGAGCTCGGCCGAAATTATGCACGATCCGCTGCATATAAATGATCTCAGTCTCAAACTTTCTGTTTTCTCGATTAATATTGTTGATTGTTTGGAATTGAAATGTTACCTTTGTGGTGCCACGATTAAAGTAGCTAGGATATTTTACACAAATAGAGGTGGTCCTAGAATCCGCAATCTTACTTTACTTGTATACCGTGCGTTTATTGAAGGAGTGTTTATAGCAAAATTAGAGGTAAAAAATAACTAAAATATTTGTACAGAAATAATCATTTCTGTTCCACGAATTGTAACATTTCGCACTAAAATGCTACTTTAATGCTTTAAAACGTGTTTGTTAGAGCTGAAACGTTCCATTTTGATTTCAAAGTTTTGCCCAAAATAATAAAATAAAATAATTTTTTTCTTACTAAAATTAACATTCGTGCTTCACGAAAAACTAATTTCGTAGTTTTAAACGTGTTTTTTTTTTTGCTAACGCGATCGATTTTGCGTTAAAACTAGTAATTTTGAAGTAAATAATAAGTAAAATGTTTATACAAAAAGAATCATTTCCGTACCACGAATTGTAAAATTTTGCACTAAAACGTAACTTTTGATGCTTTGAAACGTGTTTGTTAGCACTGAAACGTTCAATTTAGATGTCAACTTTTTTTTCAAACAGCTATGAACGATCGAATAAACGACTGCTTACGTAACCTTTCAGCAACACTTTCGGAACCACCGCGCATGAATTTGTAGAAGTAGTAATTTCTTATTCGACTGCATTTATAGCCGTGCTTATTTTGCTATGAACGGTGATAGGATACATTTGTTATATAATATCAATATTCTGAAGAACTACGACTGAAAACCATGCAGCGATATTTTTAAGACGCGTGATCCTTTTTCAATTTTTTTTTTGCGTTTCTGATAGCAAACAAGAAGCACCTTATAGCAACCTCTGATATATCAATATTAGATATAACACGAATTTACTAAAAGTAAAAAGACGCTTTTAAACTGTAATTTTATTGCATCCAAAATCGTGCGGGAACAAAGCCTTTCTCATCTCGCGAAACATCTTTAGGCATCTAGACAAAGTTAAAGTTTAACTTCAATTCGAAATGCGAATGAGATACATGTATGATGCGCCACCCATCATGTGGTCTGCGAGCAAACAAGCTTGCGCGCATGAAGTTACACCCCGATCGATTTAAATTGCATTTAAACTGAATTTCCGCCGAGCGGCGCAAAGTTTCCAAATTGAAATCGAATGTTTACCATGGTGCAAAACAACCGCTGTCTTTGCTACCAGTCCCTGAACACAATACAACAAGAGAACACAGTAAAAAAATCCCTTTGGATTTCGCTCCCAGCTACCAACTTCAACAAGGAAAAAATAAAAAAAGGACAACTGAATGAATTTTTCTTCGCTATATGTAGGAATATTTTAATTCTCAGTTGAAATGTAAATTGACCTCGGTCCTCGGGTAAAATTGTCCAATTGCTGGATTGTTGTCGGGAGTCGGGAATGTCGGGAGATTTTCGGTTTTTGCAAACAAGTCACAGTCGCTGGCACATTTCACATTATTTAGCGGCGTGGCGCGCGCGCGCGCTTTGCATTTGCATATTATTTCCTTTTGCACCGCGCGCCCCATGCGATTTATGCGCGGAGTTTTTAGAATTGCAAAACCGACATTACGTGTTTACACAGAAAGCAAAGCGGAGCCAGTGCAGCGCATAAATAACGAGCGCGCATGTCGCCAACGGTAATTCAATCGTCTTAAACGACGCCCTTCGATCTTCAATCTTCGATTTGCGATTGGGTACGAATCGGAAAATCAACTTGTGCATTGTTATCCCGCAAAATTAACATATTTCAGAAGTCATTCAAATTTAAGGACTCAATGTCAATCCCATAGATAAAAAAGTAGAAATCATTGAATTTGCTTAGGTGGTCATAGAAAAAGCAATGTGTATATCAAGTGTATGGGGTTGACATAGACTTATTATTTTCAATAAAAATTCGATAAAAATTGAGTTTAAAGAGCCACAAATAGTTTACGAAACGAAACGCTCGTAAATTTAACGATATTTTTCAACTTCGAGCGAAAACTATCAAATAATAATTTTCATAAAATGATTTCCATTTATTCCCGGCATTTCAATTGCGCACTTTTACGTCAAGATCGTAACCGACTTCTGGAGGCTTTCCACAGCGCGACAGCGCGCATACTATTCGATAAAAAGGTGCCTTTTGCAAAGGATGAAAACGTCTTGCACTTGTTGGATTTATTTTCCTCAAACGCACAACGACTCACAGAAAAAGAAAGCCTTGAGAGAAAGCAGAAAGAAAGAAAAAAAAAACGTAAAAAGGAGAGGCATTTTTACGACGCGACTGTCCCACAGGAAAAATTATTGTTTTTTAATATCCGACGCTGGCGTTCGAAGTGATTTTATTATCGCCGCCGCCTGTTATTGTCATGAACGTGGAATTCCGCCCAAGGGCTGGTAAAAAAGGGTAAAGAAATTGCGCGCTCGAAAAATACAAAAAAGCACGAGAGTAAAAGTGGGATAAAAATGCGTGTGACGTTGGAAAATATAAAAGGGGCCGACGGCAAAAAAGCGAGATGAGTAATACGTGTCGGTATTTGGGAAATTCGAACAGATTTAAATAACCAGGGGGGTGCGCATCATAAAAAACACATATAATATGCGCAAAAATTCAACCCTCTTGCGCACGCAGTAAAAAAAAATAGGCATTGAGAGGGTGCGAAAAAAATTCGCGATTTCCATGCGTGGGGATGAACATCCCTCAATCCAGCAATCCACTCCAGGAGATATTTCAATAATTGAAACGAGGCATACGCACAAAAAGCGAAAAGAACTGATTTAATGGAATTGTAGTAATAGGCGGGTTCTGGGGCATCATGAGAAAAGTAACATGTAATCACGTTGTGAGAGAAGAAAAAAGCATAAAAGGTAGTTATTAACACGTCACTCAGAAGGGATAATATCTGAGAAAGCGTCGAACGTGTCAAATGTCAAGCGTGTCTTTCAAGGTGTCACAAACAACGCCCACTGCGCGCGACTTCGATTATTGGCTGTCACTGCCGAGCGGAACGGAACTAAACCTGGAATTCCTGGAATTGGAAAGCTTTGACGTTTGGGAAAGCTAATGAGCACAGCGTGGCGTCAAACTCGACGCATAGTTCCAGCATTAGCTGATTACGGGGTTGGAGTTGAAGATTAGGGTCTTCATACCACAGGCCCACAGGCCAGCGCGCAGAATGCATTTGGCAGCAGCATTAAAATCAACGTGGACACCTGAAGACGGAAGGAAACAAGATGACATTGTTTACGAAAGGTGTCATCTGCCCCCATCCCTCCAACCCCCCAAAAAAGCTTACATTTCCTTTTCGTGCGCAATGCCAGCGATTTATTTTCATTCCTCTCATTCCTCATTCCTCATTCCTCACTTTGAATCGTCTCATTTTCTTTCTTTCCTGCTGCTGAGGAATGAGGGTGAACGGAAAGGACGATTGCCAAAGGTAAAGTGTAACAAAGTGTTGAGGGGTTGGCGAGGACTGTTTAATATGCGGGGTGACGCGCCCGCCCGGATTTGTTATGATGAAAACGTTATGAAAACGAAAATCCGCTCGTGCTCGAAGAAATTAGATCATTTCCCCGACAAGCGGAGAAGACAGATGCGACACGCGCCCGACGACAGGAACAAGAACACCGAGCTTAATGCCTTATTATTGAGTGGAGGGGAGCAATTTGCGCAAGTTGCAACTTTTTTTAACGAGATTTGACTTTTTCGGTGTATTCCGGATGGGAGTGTATTGGTATATATTGGTATAGCACATCTGCCAAGCGCACTCGACGTTTCAACCACTTGCAATCCACCGGAGCCACCGGAGCCACCGGATTCCGGAACTACTCCTTATTCCGTGCGGCAGCGGCGCGAGCGCACAAAAAGTGAAGTTATTACCTAGCGTCGGAGTGACACACGAGTGACAGTTCAATAACGTTCAGCGGGCGCCGCCTGGATGCGATATTGAATCGCCCTCTCACTTCAAGTATATGTTTTCATTTTCTTTTCGATTAATTTACCCAGGAATGCTCCCCACGGGCGTTCAAGGAAGAGAAAATCCCAATCCCAAGGAAACACAACCACTATTCATGTAGTAAGTAGGAGTAGCTGAACACACTGTATAGATCGGACTAAACAAACGATAAATAACGCTTTTCCAAACGTGTTGGTCGGAAGCACGCTCCCGAGTGACCGATGGCATTAGGAAACATCTCGCCGAACGAGCAATAAATAAATACGAAAAATACTTCTGCTCAACGGCAAAAAAGGACGAAAGTGGAGTGGCGGTGGCGGTGGAGTGAAGATGCGGATGTTGGGATGCAGGCGCAATCAAAAATGCTCGGCCGTCTCAACTCGACGTCCTGCCGGGATTTATCGCTGCGGTCGCCCCCGCACGGCACAATGGATGAAAACAGCAGATATCTGAGAAAGCGCGCGGAGAAAACCCGCGAGACTCCCGCCGGATGAGGAATGAGGGATTGAACTGCAGCATGCAACCGCAGGAATATTCAGTCGGGACGCGGTTAGACAATTCAATCGCGGTTTTACTACTTTTTCCTCCCCATACATATGTATCTGCTTTGTATAAATAACGGAATAATACTCAGGAATAAGAACTAGGGTTTCACGAGAATCTCGAAATTCAAGATTTTTTCAAGATTTTTCTGTCAAGAACTGCCAAATATTCTCTTTTTCAAGATCAAGATCAAGATCAAAATATTGAGATCTTGAAATCTTGAAATTTAGACATTTTTACTGATATTGTCGATACTGATACGTAACGTTACTAATAAGAAAAACCACCCGGTATTTGGTATTTTGGAGGTTAAGCATTTATAAGACAAGGAGAGGCGAGATACGATTGCAAATTCTACCGATATTCATAGATGGCGCAACATTTACAAGATCAAGATTTTTTTCAAGATTGTTTACTTCAAGACAAGATTGAAAGACCAAGAATATACCAAGCCAAGAATAAAATATAATTCTTGATTATTTTCAAGACAAGATCAAGAATTACACTCAAGACCAAGATTCTTGTCTTGGCAAAACCCTAGTTGGTACAGATAAAACATAAAAGATATCCGTTTTTTCCAGTAAACAGTATAGCAAAACATGAGCAAACCCCTTTGTTTACCCTTTTAATTTCAAAATATTTCAAATTTTACACTTTATAATGTGGTTGAGGAACGCGATGCTTGCGGTGGTGGTGTTGGTAGTGGTTGGGGGGAGCTCCACAACTCCCGTTAAACGATGGCAGGCTCCTGCTACTTGCGCCAGCTGCTGTCGGCTCCCAGCGAGATGAGGAACGACCCCCCGACGTGCGACGCGACAAAGTCGAAGGAACCAAGGAACACACAAGTGCCAAGAGCACTAAAGGTTGCCAAAAGGGGTGCATTCATAATTACGAATTGAAGTGTTCATCCCCTTCACTCCTACACTCCTGTCTCCTCTCTAGCTCTGGAGCTTTTCTGAGAGAATTGAACTACCGGAAAATCCAGGGTGTAGTCGACTCTTGGAGATCTGTTTCTTTGAAGAGAACTCTTCAAAAAATCCTCTGATCCTCTCCAAACTCAAAAGTAGAAGTTAAAAATTTGGTAGTCGAGGTTATTCGGCTGTGGAGCTGTGGTCGAGGCGAATTTTTGGATTCTGCCCTCGCCGGAAGTAGTGGCCAGACGGGCGGAAGCGCGGCGTGTCTTCCGATTATTTATGGTATTAGGGAGGGACCCTAAACTGTGCGTCGGCGCGTGCTTTATGTTCGCGTTTGCGTCATGCTCCCATCGCACTTCCGCGTCCGCGGATCGTACTACGAGGGGACAGAGACCAACATCTCTAATATATTTGACAAGGGTTTGCATTGTTTTAATTCATTTCAGAACTGCCCAAAATGCCCATCCAGCAAAACAATATATTTCAAGGAATTTCCAACTTTTCGGAGAAACCTATCATAATCCTGATTAATATGACGTGTAATCAATACACCACCAATATTAATGCATATATCTTGTGTTTGACTGAGGATTGAGGATTTTGAGGTTTGCAAGCGGTTGGTGCTGATTTGTGCTGAACAAACAGGGATTAAAAGCGTTTTTCATCAGTTTCGGTTCACGGACATCAAGTGACTTAAAAACGTATTAATATCAATTTGATGAAGCGCTCCCGGACACCCCCGGCCAACCCACCCCTCGCCGTTCATGTATTCATCGCGGCGGCGGCGTGAGCTCTGCAAACGGCAAACACGACGATGATGAAGTGTTCACGGCGTCCGAGCGCGCAAAGTTCCGCGCATAGCCCAGAGAGTAATTTCCGCGAGCTTAATATCGCACGCTGGGCGGCGGTGGCGGCGGATGGAGGCGGCGGGCAAGGGCGTTAAATGGCCCGGAGGCTTTTTCGTCCGGCTGCGCGCCGCTAAACAACGCAATGGCTACATCGCTGTCCAAAGCTGTTCAATGTGGATGCTAACGGTGTGGATAAAATCATCAAGCGGAAAGAAGAAAATCCGAAAAGGGTTGTGGTGGAGATTTAATAACCCGAAGAATAATATGTGTTGGTGTGCGCATGGGATTGTAGCTGCGGCCAACGGGCATGAGCAAAGTGGGCGGGGCATTATTTCAATTTTGAAGTCTTATCCTGACAAGAAAAAATGATCTTTACACTTCAACATGTCATATACTCGCGGTAGTGATGATATTGCTTGTTTGGGGGGTTTAGGGATGTTTTCGGACGTTTCCCCCCCCATCTCTCGATGTCTGTATTAGTTGTTGGGATTAAACGCAGCGCGGAACTGGCGCGGCGGAACATTCGCACCCCCCCCCTTGATGGGCGACGTCGCGACAAGTCAATATTGGCGTTTGGCATTTGCCGTATTCACCCCCACTCCCCTGCACACGTGATGGCCTGAGTGAAAGCGGGTATCGGCATCATAAACGCACCCACATTTCGCACCGCCTGTGCCTGCGAAATGTCACCAGTCACCATAAACGATAATACCTTCGCAAATCCCGAATAATGTCCAGACGATCCAAGCGTTTATGTAAACGACATGAGCTCTAGACTAGAGCTAGAGGACTATCGACACCACCACATCACGAGATTCGATCAGGGTTGGCTCTTTGCTACGTCAAAGGGTTTAAACTCTACAGCATTGTTGAAAATTTGAAGATTTAAAGAAGGAAGACTTACAGGGTTAGCTCACCACTACCTCAATGGGTTTGACAGTACATTTTTGAAGCTAGGAAGATTTGAGGGAATAAGACTTACATAAGGTTTGCCTCACTATTACCTCAAAGGGTATATTAAACACTACATTTTTGAAGAATGGAAGATTTGAAGAAAGAGGTCTCATAGAAGGTTTGCCTCACTACTACCTCAAAGGGTTTAATCACATTTCTGAAGATTGGTAGATTTAAAGAAACAGGAGTTACTACAACCTCAAAGAGTTTAAACACGACATTTTTTAAAAATGAAAGATTTGAAGAAAGTGGATTTACATAAGGTTAAGCTCACTCTGAAGAAAGAGGTCTTACGGTTTGCCTCAGTACTACCTCAAAGGGTTTAAACACTACATTTCTGAAGAATGAAAGATTTGAAGAAAGAGGATTTACATAAGATTAGGCTCAATATTACTTCAAAGGGTTTTTGAAGATTGGAAGATTTGAAGAAAGAGGTCTTGCAGAAGGTTTGCCTAACTACTACCTAAAAGGGTTTAAATACTACATTTTTGAAGATTGGAAGATTTGAAGAAAGAGGTCTCACAGAAGGTTTGCCTCACTACTACCTCAAAGGGTTTAAACACTACATTTTTCAAGATTGGTAGATTTGAAGAAGCAGGAGTTACTACAACCTCAAAGGGTTTAAACTCTACATTTTTGAAGAATGAAAGATTTGAAGAAAGAGGATTTACATAAGGTTAGGCTCACTACTACCTCAAAGGGTTTTTAAAGATTGGAAGATTTCAAGAAAGGGGTCTTACAGAAGGTTTGGCTCACTATTACCTCAAAGGTTTTAAACACTGCATTTTTGAAGAGTGGAAGATTTGAAGAAAAATGAATTACAAAAGATTTGCCTCATTACTACCTCAAAGGGTTTAAACAGTACATTTTTTAAGAATGGAGGATTTGAAGAAAGAGTCTTACTTACAGAAGGTTTACCTGACTACTAAAAAAATGTGACCTTAACGGCATAAACTTAACCTTCTCTCATGATAATCCTCAACTCGGTTCCTACTGTCCAACTCGAGGACTTACACCTGCCTCTGTGCCAGTAGGATTGTTTTTGCCTATCTTACGATAACCACAGATGTTAATGTGACTGCTAGAGAGCGTACAGTGACCGAAAAATGTCTATGCGACATATCGCCACCCCGGGATTTGAACCCGGGAGCTCTTGCATCGTAGCTATCGGCCATGCTACTTAGGCTACAACGCTCACATTAACCTAACCTCACTACTACCTTAAAAGGTTTAAATACGACATTTTTGAAGATTGGTATAATTGCAGAGACAGGAGTTTCTACAACCTCAAAGGGTTTAAACACGACATTTTTGAACATCGGAAGATTTGTAGAAAGAGGACTTACCTTCTCGGACGTTCTCCACCTTAGTAGCCACACACTCCGTACCACGTTCGGTGGTGCACGGCGACAGCTGGACATCCTTCCCGACGCACTTCCTGGTGATGCAGTACCGCCGGCGGGCCTTCGTACAGTTGGCGCTGCACTCGGACCAATCACCCCAGCTGGACCATTTCGGTTCTGCGTTTTGGGCAAGGGAATTAGTCCAAAGTTAGTTACAGCGATTACACAAGCAAACTGCAGTCGGGGCAATTGCAATCGCAAATCGCATTCCGCGCCAGTTGCACCACCACAGCCACCACCTTGGTCACGCAAATGCAATTAAAATTAACTCTACTCCTCTAGAGCACCTGGGAGGATGGCCGCAAACGTTTTGCTTGTACGTCCGGCACTTTGATCTCGTTCGACTGGAACGCTGGAGCTAATGACGAATTCAAAGAGAGCGTGCCACAACAGTTAATTACTATTTTAAGGCCACACACCACACACTAGCAACAACTACAGTCACCAGGACGAGATTTTTATGATGAACCGAAAGAGTCAATGAATGGGAAGGGACGCTAACTGGGAGATGACAATGGGAATGGAAATTAGGGAAGCCTTCAATTTCGACGACTTGGATTAATTAGCGTCTCTCTTTGAACTCGTAGTAGTAGTACCTACTTCGAAAACACAATTAAAGACTGGTACTACTCTCTCAAAGCAGTGGAACCTTACCCTTTTTTGATGTTTCTGGAACTCCATTGGAGCAGCGGTGTTGAGTGTTAGAAACATCAAAAATGGTAAGGTCCCAGAGTAGGACAAAGGAAGTGAAAGGATGCAAATTTGTATAATGTATGGATCTTACCCATCAACGACAAATCGTTATCGTCAAACTCATAAATCGTGTCCAAGACGAGCTCCTCTGCAGGGTATAAATGCAAGCGTGGGAAAAGACAAACAGAGAGTACGAAATAGACAAGCGGAAACACAGCGCAATTTCCAAACTAGCTGCGATGGCAAGTGGCAACCTGGCAACCAAGCGGGCAAAGCAAGCAAATGGACTATCCAGCAGAAGGGTGAAGCCGAGGTGAGGTGAATATGTGTCTGTGGTAGTGGCTGTGGCTGTGGTTTATGACTTGTGTTTTAAAGATAATAACAAGTATGATGATGTGATTTGTGGGCAGTGGGCACGTAGTGTCGATTTGTGGGTCGTGTATGTGTGGTGTTGGTGCGTTTTGCTCGTGCGCCGCTGGTCGGGTGAAGAGGTTGGGGGGGCCGGGAGAGCCAGGTGGGGTATGGGCGCTTACCTGGCGGACAGTCGCGGCATTCCTTCGTCTTCTGCACGTTGACGCCGACGCAGTCGAGGCCGCCGTTGCTCGGCGGCGGGCTGGTGCACGCGCGGGTGCGCTTCTGGCCGGCGGAGAGCGCGGCGCCCCCTGTACAATGGCACGGCTGCCACTCGGACCACTGCGACCACCCACCGTTCACTGCAAACAGAAAACAATGCCACGCACTCTTTAAGACGCACATCCAGCATAAGCATACGAATTAAAGTCGTCGGGCGCTGGCGATAAAAATCAACCAACGTTGCCCCTAACAGGAACACACCGGGCATGATCAAGACAATCAGACAGATCTTAAAGATCCACGCGATGACTTGCCTCGAGCGTGTGCCCTTTTTTTTTGTAGAGTCTGGAGTTGTGGAGCCGAGGAAGAAAAAGTTCCCAGGAATGTTTATGAGGTTTCTCGACGACGGCTTTTCGGGGGGTCCGCGATCATAAGAAGTATAATTCGGAAACGAATTATAAATTCATCAAGCGTCACACATTTTATATCCTCTCCCCAGTGCTGAGGTCTATAAAACGAGGACGTCCCGCGATGTCTCGCGGCGATATTCCTTGTCGTAGGCTGCGTCGCCAACCAGACACGAATATTAACTAGAACCATTCTAGAACCTTCAAACGTTCCAAGAGTCAAAATTAAATATGGAGCAGGAGGAAAAAAACACAACACACATTGAAATTGGAAAAGTTCTCGTTGGATTTATTTACTGTCGGAAAGTGGAAAGCGCAAACTTAAAGTTTTCGAATCCGTGATGACGTGAAGAAGATCAGTCAAAGCCACACCAGGCACAGGACATCAGGGAAACTTTTAAATCTTTCTTTCGTTGTTGGGTCTTAAAGTTTTTGGAAAGTTTTCACTTTGTGCGGTGCGCCATCTCTGAGTGAATAGTTGACCAAAAATGCACAATTTTGTAAATATTTTGATCAAACACAAAGAAAACAAGGCGCAAAGATTTCCCCCTTCTCTCCTGTTGTGTTTAAACTGGAGGCCAGAAAGCCTGAACGTCTAAACTGGAAGCCTTTTCACAGAAAGCTGAAAGTTTCCCAAACTTGTGTTATTCCTTCGGCAGTTCGTCGCGACGTATAGTGGACTTAAAAGCGCTTTACTTGCCGTACCGTTTTTCCACCGTTTGCTGCGGGATGCCAGCCAACCAACCCTCCATACAGCCACCGAGAAGTATGCGGGCGAATAAACAAACTCTTCATTTTCTCATCTTTCCAGCACGTTGCGCCCAACTATTCACTTTACTCTCCGCATACTTTCCCTGGTTTTCCCACGCATTGGCGAAAATAAGAGAAAAGTAGAGAGGGGGTAACGCGATGTAACTTTAACTTTCAACTTCCATCCTGTTTTGGAGTTCGAGTATGTGGTTCGATGTTACTAAGAATGAAAGGGTCTAAACTCTAAAATGATGCTGCATAAATGTCTATGATAACTTGTCTAATCGAGGAATAAATGAAGCAATTCCAAATAATTGCCGATTATTCAAAGCACCAAGGAAGGAAAAGACGTGGAAATCCCCGGCAAACATCCCTACTCTACGCACCCCTATAGTCCTGTCTGCCATGACGAGATATTTGCATGCCATTAAACGCCAAATTCGCAATCAATCTGCATGAATAAATTTCGATTCTTCCTCATCCTCACTCAGCAGCAGCAAGAAGAAAAAAAAAACATCGCAAAAGAGATAATCACCGTCTCGAACGGGTTTGCATCTTTGGCAAGACTTAACCCCGTCCTATAATCTGATTAAATTACAGTACAGTGTAAAATTAAAACAAAATACATTCACGACTTAATTCATCTTAATAATCGCCTTTGAAAGTGCGCTTAATTGCATTAGCTTGGGTATCAAACGCGTTGTTACCGTTTAAAATGATTAAGACGCGTTCGCGCTCGATTTTTCCTCTTTCCTGCTGCTGGCCTAACCGAGCGGAAATTAAGTTTAATCTTTGTTTGTGTACAATTACTGTTGCATAATTAAGAAGCAACCCGTCTGGAAGTGGAGACGAGTCAACTCAATCTACAGTCGATGGACTTCACTTCACTTCACATCATTTAATTGTCCATTTATTATCGACAATGTTTTTATGTGAAACGATTTGCATACTGATGCTAACTAAGGTACACTTAAGAACATGTGCACTATACAGTGTGTTTGTAATTATTGCAATTTTTCTTTTCAACAATAAAAAAAATTATGATCTTAAAATTTTTTGTGAGAACATATTGTATGAATATGTATGATAATTAAAATCGTCATTAGCTCTTTGCAGTTGCTGCTCATTTCACTTTGTTTACTTATGCATGCGATGCGATGCTATAGGTGAATAAAATGTGTAATAAGTAGGTACAACGTGCTCAGCTTCGGCTTCGGTTCGTAATTTTAATTTTAATTATTTTGCAATTTTAAGACGCTCGTAAATCATGTTTATTGCCTTGCGAACTTAAGTATCATGCACTTTGAATATTCACGTCCTTAAAGAGCGTTAAAAAAATATCATGTAAACGTAGAAAAATGTAGATTTCTCAAATGTACATTTTTCGCATTTCTTTCGGAGCGGCGAGAGAACGTCTAGGAATTAATTGTCGGAGACATAAAATGAAACTTTACTATAGGTATAAGTTGGTCGTTGGTGGATAATAAATTTCATTTTACCTCCGGCGGGGAAAACGCCCAGGACGTTTAAAACTATCGTAAAATGTTAAGTTTTCGCTTCAGTTTCACTCAACTTGCCGCCAATAATACTAATGGCATTTAGTGCCGGTGTCTCCGTCGGTCCCTCCGAAAAGGGATATAAGTAATTTCCCCTCCAAACGCCGCGCGGCGTTAAATTTTCAAAGCCGAAAGACTTCGCGTCGGGGGGTGATAAATATTTTCGAAATTAGCGACTGCTACATGACTAGTAAATATCGTCGGCACCCAGCGAACGAGAATGAGAAAGTTTTCCAGCCAACTTTCCGAGGAGGAGGCGCATCCACGCAGCTGCGGGCGCATAAACGTCGCCAGCGAATAAAACCGAGGTAAAAAGTCAAGTTTATCGACGCGACGTACCCATCGAGATCGAGCCGCTGGATGCCCGCCCGTCAAGATCCTTTCGGATAATTCGAATTATTTATACGGCGAGGAGACACAAATGACAACGCAAATAAACAACTCGCGATGCATAGAGACCTTAAATGGGACACAATAAGGTTGTCTCATGAACTTAAAAAACATTTTTTTTTTTTGATTATACGTTATTTAATTAAGATATAAACATTTTTTTCTGATTTTTTTCGGGTCCAATTTTATTAATAAAAAAATGTTAGGGTTAGAAGGAGTGATGTACAGCTGTATCAACGATTGAGCGACTTTGGCTCAATTGTGCCTCTGACTCGGTGATCAGGAAAAAATCCACTTAAAATGCAGAAATAGAGAAGGCGATTTTGGCAGCCAGGGAATTGAAGATTCCAAGCCATAAGAGTAACTGTCATAAGAGACATAAGAGACTGTCCTTGTTGATCGAGCGCAACGGTTGTCATTTTGACAAACATTCTTCAAATGATGGTTATGATGTTATGAAATAAGCAAATTTAAATCGGTAGTGATTTCCCTTAATTGCCTCATCAAGATAAAACTTTTTTTAAATTTTTGCAAATTTACCTTCTGTCCAACCTGTATAGGCTGAAGAGGATGTTAATTCACTCCGATTATATTTCGCTAATCTCATTTTGAACTGTGAAATTTTCAAAAGGGAAGAAAACGATAACGAAACGGAACGGAAAAGCGATTATATTCTTCCCATATTAATTTCTTCAGCTGCCATTGATGAAATTAACATGGACATTCTTCTGAAATCGTTGCTTTAAACATTAATTTCAACGCGCAATGTTGAAGTTCATTATGTAAATAAAAGTGCGTTCGCGTCTCCTACGCAATTATCAACGGTAATGTTCCCGCCGTTCCCGGGTTCCCTCTCAACGCGACGCTCCGCCTGGCATTTATATGCACGACGCATAACTTAACGCATCGTGCACCGCCGTCGCCGAATACGCACACAGGCTGGGGTCATTAAATATAAATAAACTGACAGGCGTGCTTCCCTTTCGCGTATTGCATATTCCGAAGAACAAATAAAAGCCCGAAAACCCGGCGCGTAACGAACCAACAACCGACGGCGACGGCGGCAGCAGCAGGAAGAACAAGCGTTTGGAACAAAAGGAGTTGGAAATTTATGCCCAGCAGCATTTTCAAACATATTTCCTCCAAAAAAATGCGCACGCGCAAAATTTTTGTTTCCGCGTCGTTGCCATAGTGAGTGGTGAAAGTTACACAAAGCTAGCAGTGTCAAAACAGCAAAATTTCCATCAACAAAAAAAATCCCACTTCTGCTATTTTTTGATTGAAATCGCATCATGTTTAGTTGGATAACGCGGGTGGCCGACGACAAGGAGGAGCTCTTCGAGACGGTGGTCGAGGGGCTGAAGGTGATCTACAAGAATAAACTGCTGCCGCTGGAGGAAGCCTACAATTTCCACGATTTCCACTCGCCGCAGCTGAACGATGCGGACTTCGAGGCGAAACCGATGATCCTGCTGGTGGGGCAGTACTCCACTGGGAAGACCACATTCATTCGCTATCTGCTGGAGCGTGAGTTTCCCGGAATGCGGATTGGACCAGAGCCTACTACCGATCGCTTCATTGCGGTGATGTATAACAACAAAGAGGGTGTAATACCCGGGAATGCCCTGGTAGTGGATCCCAAGAAGCAGTTTAGACCTTTGGGGAAGTTCGGCAACGCCTTCCTGAATCGATTCCAGTGTTCGCATGTAAACTCGCCGGTCTTAAAGTGTCTGTCCATCATAGATACGCCTGGAATCTTAGCTGGGGAGAAGCAGCGGATTGATCGAGGGTATGACTTTGCTGGCGTTCTGGAATGGTTCGCTGAACGCGTGGACAGAATCATCCTGCTCTTCGATGCGCATAAGTTGGACATCTCGGACGAGTTCAGACGATCCATTGAAGCACTCAAAGGGCATGATGATAAGATACGTATTGTATTGAACAAGGCTGATATGATTGATCATCAACAGTTGATGCGGGTCTACGGAGCTTTGATGTGGTCCCTTGGTAAGGTCTTCCAAACGCCAGAAGTGGCAAGGGTTTACATTGGTTCCTTCTGGGATCAACCTCTCCGCTTCGATGTGAATCGACAACTCTTCGAGGACGAGCACCAGGATCTCTTCCAAGACCTCAAAAGCCTTCCGAAGAATGCAGCCCTGAGGAAACTAAATGATTTGATCAAACGTGCGCGCCTTGCAAAGGTCCACGCGTACATCATCGCTGAACTGCGGAAGGAGATGCCGAGCATGTTTGGTAAAGATGGCAAAAAGAAGGATCTCATCAAAAATTTGGGCAAGGTTTACGAGAAAATGCAGAAGGAGCACTCCATTTCTTTGGGAGACCTACCCAACATCGAGAAGATGAAGAGCATCCTGGTCACTCAAGACTTCACCAAGTTCCACACCATCAAACCGAGACTGGTGGAAGTGGTTGATAATATGCTCGCTGTGGACATTGCTCACCTCATGGCGATGTTACCGCATGAAGAGGTGCGCACTTGCAATGATATAAACATCGCCGGAGGTGCCTTCGAAGGTATCCTCGGGGACTGTGTCTCACCCTTTGGATACAAGCGCGGTGAAGGCATCAACGCCGGATTTGGTGAACCTGATTGGATAGTGAACCGCGAACGCGCCCAATCTGACTCTATCTTCGACACGCTGGAACCAGTCGATGGGAGGGTCTCCGGTCGGGCGGCCAAGTCCGAGATGGTCAAGTCGAAGCTGCCCAATGGTATGCTGGGCAAAATCTGGAAGCTGGCAGACCATGATAAAGACGGCTTCCTGGACCGGGACGAATTCGCCTTGGCAATGTACCTGATCAACGTGAAGCTGGCAGGTGGGGAGATCCCCGATGAGTTGCCAGATCATCTCAAGCCTCCGTCCAAGGACCCATTCAGAATAAAGAGCGCATCACGTCATTGATCAATCATTGATCATCTCCTAACATCCCTTATGTACTTTGTGATTGATCCCATCTCGATGAATGTAACAAAATGAAATAAATGCGTAACTGGCTTCACATGTGTGCGCACGTGATGATCGAAATCAGTGATATTTATATCTAACTATCTAAGAAGTGCGAAACACGCGCGCTGACAGGTTGGAGGGTCGTACATTGTTCCGGACTTTACGAGCCGCTACAATTTCATTTATCTTTGCGTGTTATTGCGTGTGCGCGGGCGAAAATAACATGGCGCTTGGCGGCGGCGTGAAATTATCATAATTCTATCAGGCGGCGGCGGCGGCGACGAGCGTGGGGAACGACATTAAAGCCCCGCACGCTGACAGCGCGCAAACACAACCAGCTCAAGCGTTAAATATTGTGCGAACCGGCTACTGGCCATTGATATCTGCCACTGCACCAAAAACGCCGCGCAACGCCATCTGCCGAGTAGTAGTTCCAATGAACCACGCAACACCACGCCTCTTGTACAAACTTTTAATCTCATCGTGTGATCATGTTGTGCTCGCTCGCTCGTTGTTTACAATGTTTGGTGTGGTTAACACGCAGTCGAAATAACATGGCGAGAATGAGTGACATGTCTGATCTCGACGTGAAGTGCTCCAAGTGCTCAATTAAGCCGGACAATCGTAAAATACGGCAGGCAGCAAAAACTATTCGCGAATAGTCGCTGAATAAAAATACCACACCGCAGCAATTATTATCAATTATCACGTATTATCGAAGCAATAAAAGGCAGCGAATCTCAGCAAACACCTGAATTCCCGCATTTTTCGCAGCGTACAAATTCCCAGGCAACGCTCCTCGATGTGAATTTGCTTTGAATGCTTTGAACGCTTTGAATTTACGATGCATTCAGCGAGCCACGTATAAATAAGCAACGCCAGCCGGATCGGCGCGCGCGCGCCGAGGGAGAAAAGTACCGCGAAATTATGGCATTATAATCTTTTATTCCGCGCGACTGGAAAATTGCGCATAATGACGCGTATTATCGTAATAATGCTGAGAGGACGGCGCGCGGCGAATCTAATCGACATTTTCCAGTCATCTCTCAAGTATCAAGTACCAAGGACCAAAGTACCAAGGAGCCAAGGACCAAGTGCTAAAAACGTTTGACCAGTCAGGATTTAAAGTGAGTATAAAATTCCGGTTTTCCGCTAATGGGCGAATGGTAAAATCCGCACTAATGGCAAATCCAATTTCTGCCGCTGCCCTTTTTTCGCGGAGTAAGATTTTACCATCCGCCGATTTCTGGCAAGTCCAAAAAGCAGCAAATTGTTAACGCAATTTGCGTGCAACCCACTGCATCGTCGAATGCGATGTAAAGCAATTAAACAAACCGAATCGCTTAATTGCGTTGCGAGACGGCATCGGCATTTCGGGGCAGCGTTTACATTTAAAGCGATTACACCATTCGCCCGGCAACGTTTTAATTTCGTTAAAACGGTTATTTTATCAATTAAGTGCCCGTGTACTTTTCGCTGATGGATTACCACATTCAGCAACAGAACGCGCAGATTCCAAAAATCGCATTGAGGAACAGCAAAAAAATTCACCACCAATTAAATAAACTCTAAAATGTAAAACTCTCCACTGTAAAAAAACTCTAAACTCTAAAATTGATTTTAAAGTCCTAGGGCGGTAAATACATAGTTCCAAATCTTCAATGCTAGATGGCGCTAGAAGACCTTCCATTGGTAGTGACTTAAAACACGGCAAAAAATAATTTTTTTCAAAAAATTATTTTAAAAAAACAGAGACAATGAAAAATACACGTTTAAAAAAAATTAAACATGTTTTAAAGAGGTTAAAAAAACATGTTTCAAACATAAAAAACACGTTTTAAACATTAAAAAAACGTTTGTTTTGTTCTATTTTAAAAAACATTTTTTACAACCCTGATTTTCGCGCACCATTATTTTAGTTGCATAATATACTGATATACAAAACGCAGTTGAATCAGTTTCGGTGACTGAAATAGAAAATACAAAAAAACGTGTTTTAACATTTTTAATGAACCCCCACGCTCTTCGTATGTTTCCTTTTTTAAATTCTATTTTCCCTCGGATTTTTATTTCCATGTCCCTTGGCGTCTGAGCCGGAGAGCCAGAGCTAATTCTTTTCAGCGAAGCGCCCACCAGCCATACCATCATCAAACTTCCGAAACTAATTATTTTTAAAAATAACATCCACGTCCACATTTCCGCGACGCGCTGCGGTGTGCGCTTCCTTTTTCTTTCAATTCCTCAGCTTTGTTTCGGTGCCGGCGTCGCCACCACCATCCCTTCCCCCTTCCCCCTCCCACTTCGTGCGCACAATGTATCCGAATGTTTCGATTCTATTTTTGTGTTTTCTGCGCTTTCTAGATTTCCATGCGACGCGGCGCTGGAAAACTTTACCGTGCCGAATAAACTTTGCGGCGCTGACTTTTCGAAGGGTAAGATTTTGGTCTCGTTCGCTTTTTTTCCGGCAAGGAAACTTCTGCAGCGATTAGTTCTTGCTTGCATTTATTTTAAATTTAAAATTCAACAGACAGAAACAAATTTAGTTGGAAATAAATGTGTAGAAATGCTGTGCAGTAATGTTAAGTAATTTCTTGAGTAATGCTTCGATTTTGTAACATTTTCAAATTGATGGTGGCTATTTTTCACGCTCAAGCTTAAAAAGATTAGGGATAGGGAGTATTGCTTTGGAGAGTATTTCGGACATCAATTAAACGGATTATGCGCCGAAAACATGCGAGCTAATTGCGCGCGTTTAGTCGGGCCGCGCCCATTCATAACGCAGGGCGGGGGCCCCGGAGTGCGCTTAATTTATCAAGCAGCTCATTAAGATTTCGGCTCACGGGAATCTTGCGCCCGTCGTCTTCCACGCACATGTTTAAAACTCGAATGACAACCGAAGCTCAAAGCTCCAAACACTTTAACTTACTACATACAAAAAGACTAACTCGTTTTATGGGTGTTAATTTTTGCTCATCTGTATCTGAAACATGCTTTTCAGTCCGGTATGAAAAAAACGTTTAAACGCCCAACGGCAAACATTGAGTAAGCCTGAGTTCTCAATACGAAATTACTATAGTTACTATAGAACAGTCGCGATGCATT
>JARJDQ010010263.1:0-10836 GCA_030264215.1 Geostiba sp. GC000077 | reverse complement strand
CTCTAAACTGGAACTAGGGGGTTGATAGACCAGGGGTTCTCCGCCAGCTGGAATTAATCCTTCCACAGGGAGCCAAGGAGGTTGTTAGACCAGGGTTGTATCCGCCCTTGGGTTTGTATCATTTCATACTTCAAGTTATGAATTTATATACTTTAAAGAGTGGGCAAAATCTATGAAATAGAAAGCTATTCTATACTGTAACTGCGCAATATAATTATTTTATGAAATAGCTAGTTATTTCATATATTAACGAATATCACGGTTTAGCGGTAACATATACATATTCCAGTCGCCAGCGAATATACGATTGTGGATGGTAAAAAGCGTTTAGGCATCGATGACGTGCCAAGAAGTCGTTTAGCATGCGTGATTGCGGCGCGGATTTTCGATGGAATTTATTGCACGTGTTGCAAATTGCCCGCAGACATAAATCACAGAAGCTAACGACCCATAACAATAATGTGAAAAAGAATGACCAAAAAAAAGTACAATGATATCAAAAATTCAGGTATATTTCGTTTGAATGTTGTGTTCCTTCACCAATGCAACCATGGAGATAGGATTATTTTCGGGTAGTGCTTACTCCATTCTTCCTATCTCCATGGTTGAAACTTACATTTTTCTTGAACAATATCACTGAAGAAGTGTTATCAACAATGATTTCTCATTGAAAGATAGAAGTGATCTCAATTAAATTTTGGGAAATGACAATTTTATGTATTTTAAAAGTTGAAATCAAAACTTCCAGGTCGGATTTCACATTCTATATATTGAATATAATTTAATAATATCGAAGAGTTGCTCCTTGTAGGAAAGGACATCACCTTTCCCCACCTTGTATTGTAAAATAGCCATAATTCGAAAAAATATATTATTTTTAGCAAAAAAGTAATCCCAATGGGTAAAAACCAGAGTAAAAAATATAGATGAGTTAATTTATCGTTATTCCTCCTCTAATTAAGTAATGACGATGTCTTAATCCTTCGAGAGACTTAGATAATATTTGCATAAACGTAATAATGATATTCTATGATGTGATATGATATTCCGGCTTTAATTAAGCACTAAACAGCATTAAACCGGCATGCATCGCGCGCCGCTCTCGATATTCTTAAGATTTAACGGCCGGTGTTCAGCCGAGGCAGGTATATTAATTAATTAATTAATCCAGCTTTGGAAAAAGAGCAAATCGTGCAAAAGCGAATAGACAAACAAGGTTATCAGTGATGGCAATTAGTGGTAATATTTTAATGGTGTTTATGACATAAGTCACTATTTATAAACCTCAAAGGAACACATTGTATGCAAGTAAACAATTATGCACCGTACCTGCGACTTGCGGCTTGCTACTTGCTACTTGCTACTTGCGTGACTTCTTGCTGGTTGCTTGGATTCATTCATTCAGCGAAGTGCCTCAGTCGTGAGCGAATGGCACACGCTTGATGTCCTGAGTGACGTTTCGCTTCGCTTCGGTTTCATCCCATCTTAACTCATGCACTCCAAGACGCCACAGAGTCCTAAACAGCATGAGCAGGAGTATGTATTTTACATTGGCAACTAAGTAATGCTTGTAGTGCTGCAGTGTGTGGACTTGTTCTGCTGGCTGTGGAGGTTGTCTTCTCTTCGTGTGGTTTTTTGGCTTGGCGTTGGCTTTGGCTTTGGGGGCAATTTTCGGAAAAGTACGCGTGCGCACATTAACTACGCGCCCGCGAGGCGAATTCCACTCTTCATTCTTCTTCATTTCTGCGTTTATTTCTGTGGCTGCGGCTAATTTCGTGGCGTGCCATGCCGTGGAGTCGCCTTTAATTCGATGTAATTGTTCGCCGTGGCTCGCGTGCGTGCTGTGTGCGCAACTAAAATTGATAGCTCGCAGTGGCAAGCACCAGCTAACAAAGAAAGAAGCTCTGCATCACAGGCCGAAGCTCTCCAACATATAATACACATACATGTAGTGCAGTCAAATTGCGCTCAAAATAGCGTCCCGCGGGAAAGTTTTGGGGTAGTTTTAATTTCTTCAATTCTCTATGTTTTTAGGGGCGCTGAATCCGAATCCGAGATTAGCTAACAAAATTTCGTGACGCAACATTGAGAAAAATACAAAGAAAGTCAAAAAATGTCTTGGTTTTCTGTTTTTTGCTTATAATTATTCGAATTCAACACCACAAAAAATCTAAAGAATTGAATAAAAATTAAACTACCCCAAAACTTTCCTATGAAAAACCTAATTTGACTGTATTAATGATGTAAAAACGAAGTTATGTAAAGGCATCAAATTCATTTTGGAAATTCATACTTAACTTTGCTATTACATTTGAGTATTTGACTGAGTTGACTGAGAGTGACAAATGCCAATTGAAAGTGGTTGGTCCGGAGTCAATTTGAGTGACTCTATCTTCAAATCCCCGGCGTCGTGCGTTCAATGATTTTTGATCGACATTGATAGGCATGCCTATCAACTACATTTCGTAATGGCGCTGGCTGCAATGGTACTTTACTAGTCCTCCGCAGCTACAACAATTCGTCGGAGGACCACCTTGGATGTTCAATGCGCGCGCGTCACAGCTCGAGATGCGGCGCGAGCGATAACGACTAATAGCTTCTGCCTTCTGCTCTTCTTCAGCGGTTACCAACGCTCAGCAGCAGCAAACATTCACGCAGAGTAAAGAGTAAAGAGCATCTAATTCCTTGCCTCTGAATGCTACCACACTATACAACTATACAAGCTACATGAGTATTTAGTTCCTTCGTTCGTTGCTTGTTTAGTTCTGGGCGTTCTGTTACGATTGAGGCTACTATTGTTGCAGACTTGAAGGAATCGAAGATGTATGTTGAAGATGTGGGCTTGACGTGTGCGTAGCTTGAATGTGAACATTAACTTCAACTTTCAGGCATACAGGCATTCAGACTAACCTGAAAGCATGTACTTAAAGTCGAAGTGTATAGCGAAATACTGCTGGAAATAGAAAACAGAAGACGAAACAGAAACTGAAGAGAAAAAGTAATCAATCTTACAACGAATAAGACAAAATAATTTTAAAATACAAACGTTTTACAAAATATATTTTCTGTTCTAATAATCTTGGTGTTGATACTGTTGATGATTAATTTCTTAATGTGCTTATTTGGTTGCAGGTAAGTCGAATGTCAAGCCACAACCAAATGTGTGTTTTTACAAACGGTGAGTTATTAAAATCTGCATAATTGATTCATTTCCTGTGGATGCAAATGTGGCACATATTTGCGTAGGAGCGTTGGTGCTTCACATGCAATGCATATTGTACAAAACCCAACAAGAATACTAATTGAGTAAATGTTTTGCTACGTGGAAGCGCCAGTGCTAATTATAATGATCTACGCAAAACAAACCACAAAATTATAAGTAATCACTTATCGATGCAAATTCAAGATGATTCACTTGGTAAGGGTGTCGTCTGGACAAGAAACTTTTTTCCTGCTATTAGGAACAATGGAAAATTATCAAAGTCAACTTAACCTTCGTGAATTTATGGATTGGTGGAGGCACCTGGCAGCAGTCGGACTTTTTGAAATTTCATGTTAATTTGTTTTCGTAACAATTTTAAATAAATTTTAAAATAATGAACAAAAGTTAATGTTCCCATTAACTATCTAGTAGGCACTTTTTTGATTTTTGCTTTCAATCCTTCATTTAATTAATATGAGATGTAGATGTTGATGGTAGATTTCTGAAAAAAAAACACTTCTGTTTTAAATGGTTATAAAATGCATTATAAACGTTTATCCAAAAAATGGCGCATTCTACCTGATAGATCTTGAGTTCTACTATACAAAGTCGTTAAAATAGATAAAATTGGCCTACACAACAACCTTAAATGTTAACATATTGATAATTTCATATTATTCACTTGTGATTTATGATTAGCAACTTTTATAAGCAAATCGTAGGCAAATAAAATGAAAAATAGACCACGAACATTACCTTCAAGTTTCAACGATATGAGTAATGTAAATTTTAAAGTAATGAATGGTTAATTAGCAAATTTCATGGAAAAATGCGTGCAAAGCACAAGGAAAAACTATAAATTATTATCGGAACACTACGCTAATGTAGGTGTATGTAATTTAAGTGGTTAGCAAAGTGCGTTTTCGTCAATTGCGCAAATGGCAAATTGCAAATTGTAAATGATTGTAAATTGTGCGCGGACACGTGCGAGCAATCAGCCGATAACAAGCGAGTAGCACACGAAACGAATCGAAGCTACATCGCAACACTGACAAATGTTACTTACCTTCCTACCTATTTGTTTGTGCGTTTGATATGTTTTAATGTTTTTAAGTAACTGCATGGACAAACATAATAAGTGAGTTACCGAGTTATACAAATGTCACAATACTCACAATCAACCATCAAACTTGTGCTTTGTACATGACTAAGTAAACAATCGTCATTGCACTCTTACATTGCATTCGCACTGTCGTGGTGTTTCCTCTCGCGTCCCTGAGTTTTTTTTATCGCAGCGTAATTATCTCGTCGCCGATGTGAATATTTGCTACTTATGTATTTTCCTATTTGTTCAGTGCTATTTGTTATTGTTTCAAATACTACGTTTGTTATGTTTAAAGTGACTACGCACAAAACTATCACTTTTACATTACGCGCTTTTGCTTCGCGCTTATTCACTAGTCACAACACAACAACACACACAACAGCATAAAGGATTAGCTGAAACACTTTATTCTGTATGCGTAATATACAGGGTGGACTAAAATCGGCAGAAAAATGCCAGATAACTTTGTAGTTTATGTCAAAATAAAACGATAATCTTAATACCCAAATGCTGAAAAACTCTTCGTTTGAATTCACAAGGTCCTCAAATTTTTGAAATTTTAGGTTACAAATGTGCATAATTACAAAATTGTTTTTTGTTGGACAGCAGCTGTTGTAAAAGACGATCACTTCTGTGCTATCAGTTTTCTTTTAAATAGCATATAACCAGAATTATTCTTTATTAACTTTGACTTAAATGAATTTGAATTAATTCAATTCCAAGTTTTAAAAGTGCTAACTTTACAGAATTGTACAGTTTTTTACTGCAGCTGCTGTGCGACGAAAAATAATTTTGTTAGTATGTATATTTGTATCCTAAAAATTGAAAATTTGAGGACCTCGTGAGGTCAGCATTTTGGTATTAAGATTATCGTTTTCTTTTGACATAAACTACCTGGCCTTTTTGGGGCTCATTTTAGTCCACCCTGTATGAATAGTATAGCATTAAAAGATAATGATTCTGATTCCCTTTTTCTTTATCGCTTATAATTGAGTTTTACCGCCGGTTACAAACAATTCGCATTACGGCGATAATTCTAATTGGACGAGATAACGAGTGTTGACTTGGTGCGTAATTAAAGTAAGTATAAGTAAATAAAGCTATGAGGATATGAATTCATGCAGAAACGTGGAAATTAATGTGCAACTTATTCAAGCGAGACGAGGAAAAATACAAAACATCAGGGGATCGAGATGAAGTAAAAAAAATGAAAGTGATTTACTTATTTATTATTTATTCATTCATTGTAGTAATGATTTGCAACTAAATTTATTTTTAATTCAATTGCATAGTTTGATTAATAATGAGAAGTGATTGTAATGTCCTTTAAATAATTAATAACGAAGGAAACGGATTGATTTCAATTGGTGCGTTTGTGTATGGAATTTCTAAAAATTAAATTGAATGCGATTGTTGAGCATTTTGATCGGCTTTGATACTTTTGATGATTATTCGTGCGTTATTCCCAATTCCCATGTATGGTGGTCGTGGTCGCCATGAAGCGCATCTTTCGGGTGATTAAACCTTTTCGGTGAGGAAGTTTGAAGTCTTCCCCGCCTCGGTATAATGCCGTTAAATAGGTGTCGATGGCACTCAAAGTTCTCGAGCAGTTTTACGCTCGGCGCGTCGCGTCGGCTTTCCGCCTCTTTGGCTTTGATTTTAATTATAATTACACTCACGTCGAGCTGGCCGCCGATTAAAAGGCGGACAATTTCGATCGCGTTGGCGTCGCATCGCTTTTTTGGCATTTCATTTTCATATATTACCGCAGCGAATTAAATCTAACCCATCATGTGTGTGTGTATATACGATTATTCTAAATTACTAAACGATTCGGACAGCTAAACGACGCAACGAATAAACGGCTAAACAACTAAACACATTCAACGCGTCGTTAAAAATTATACTCTTGGATGTCGAGAGAGCTTGGCGAGGAGGACGTGAAATATTGTCAATTTTTGTGGGTTATAAAATCTACCAATAAAAAAGTTTTCCGACTCTTTTTAATTAAAATTGGTATTGAATGTTGAAATAATGGTGGAGGCGGTTGGTATCAAACGAATTTGTAATGAATTTCACACTTTAATCCATAGGAGGAAATTTCACAGGTTAAAATCCAATATTGTCTAGAAATTAAGACAATATTTTTTTAATAAAATGTTTTAGAAAAATGATATCCCAATAAAAAAAAGAATAACTGGTGAAAATTGGGGATAGAAAAATTGTTAATGGCATTGCACCAAATTATAGAAAAATCTTGAAATTTACTAGAAAGCATGCAGAGATTCAAGCTACCGAGGCAATTGTTGTTCTAGTAAATCTCAAGTCATAGAGTCGATATCATCAGCTCACGGTCGCCTGAGTTGTGTTGATGATATCGACTCTCGTGACTTGAAATTTACTAGAAAAACAATTGCGTCGGTAGCTTGACTCTCTGCATTGTTGCAGCTTCAAGGCGTAAAATTAATGAAAGCGGTTCGATTCCGGCAAGTGGAGGAAAAATTTTCTAGTAAATTTCAAAATTTTTCAATAATTACAACTCTCCCAATTTTAAATATTAAATATTACTTGATTTCAAAAGTATACCAAAATTAAATCCAAAATTACAAGTCGATGATACAACAACCTTAAGGAAATTGCTAAAATTTAGAAACTAGAACAAATATTTGATTTAAAAAAATTGGGAGATTAGTTTTTGACTTGATACTTGCAATTTTCATTCACTTTTATTGTCTGATTATATCATTAGCACTCAATTTTATGTAGATATGTGCAAGCAATGCGTGTAATATGTACCGTGAAGGTGTCAGTAGTCAACGTTGCGCTTGGCTGCTAACCAAACTTGCTAACTACCCACATGGCTTCTAACAAGTGATGGTGTTGCATACACTTGTTGTTTAGAGGCGTTTAGGCGCCACTTTAACGCTCGGCTAAGCGAAACACCAACACTCGGTTCGGTAACGCACAATTGTATATCATATAGCAAGAGGGGAGAAAGCCCAACTAAGCGCGACGCGCTTTTTTCCTTTCGGTACTTGTTTTTATGTTCGGTGTGCTGAAAGCTGAAAGCGAATTAATTGAACGCAACGAAGCCTATAAGCACGCATCACGCACCATCAATAGGGTACACACCGGTTACACGAAATCATCAGATTATCACCATTAGCAAGACGATGCCGAAGATTGCACCAGTGCATCAAGGGTGACCAACAGTGCAGAACAAAAAGCGATATACAACCCTAACCCTAAATTTAATGATGATATGTACAACTGCCACTAAATCAGGATCATTATTTATAGTTGTGATTGAATTTAGGATAGAAGTGTTATTGAAAAAAAAAACGATTAAATTTTATTCCTCACACATTTGGAGGTGAATTGAGAATTGAGAATTGGAAATGTAAAAAACGCGCCAGCGGCATGTATACTACCAAGAGGATAACAGTTAGAATTCGATTATTGCGATCAGTCGGGAGCGTATTCATTTGGCACGTTGCAACGGTCCGAACCGCTTGGGACTTTTTCCACCTTAGATCTCATTCTCGTTCGTACCATTCCGAAAGATGAAAGATGCGAGATGAAAGAGGCGCGACGTGATACTTCACACTTGCACACCACACACAGCTACACACCAAATGGTCAAATGAATTAAGCCACGTTCACATTCACATTTACATGATGCCATGATGGAGATGAACTTGAGCAAGTATGATGATGAAAAAAAAAGAGGATAAAAATAAAATAAGCACTGGCCACATGAATAGGAACTTGTTCCGCGTTCTTCAAGTTTAAAACATTAAATCTTTACTGACTTTACTTCTTTACTTCTTTACAGTTGGTAGTTTACACGCATGTGCGTACAACTACGATTACGATTATACGATTACGACTACAATTACATTCTAGGTTCTACCTAGGATTATGATTAGTATTAGTTGAGTATCAGTGGTTGAACGGTTGTACATTGCGGATTAGAATAATAATGATGTGGCAGATTATGTTGTTCGTTATATTTGCGTATGTGGATGATGTGGAGGTCCAATCGAGCCTCATTCGGAGCACTGGCCTGAAGTCGTGAAGTCTAATGGAGTGAAATGAAATGATGAAACACTGCGCAAAGTAATAATAGCAAATGTATTCAGAGAGGATAATGTGATTACGCTCCTATAGCACGCGTCTGCCGAATAATTACATACATTCAATGATGACCATTCTTACCTACTGTTGCTAAATAAATAAAATTGTACACTTTACCAAAATATTTTGACAGTAGAGAGTCGACCATATGCTTCGCCACGTTTTGAAAGCATTTATTTATTTGCGTAAAAGTAATTTATTCCAATTTGTGAAGCGCCCCAAGTGAGATATCTGTAATCAGACGCTACATATGTCATGTGAGGTGCGAGCGGGAAATCATATGTTAAGGGGGAAGCAATTTGAAGGCACCTTCTGCCCAAAGTCCCGGTCTTTTGCCTTCTTTACTTTCCCACTTTTCACCGCGCCTCGTCTTGTGTTTAACGGTCATCAAGCGCCCAAGCCCAGCGCAGTACCATCCATTCAGGTGGAACATGTGCGTCTTCTGCAAGCACCCCACAGGTGCACGGCACCAGAGGCTCGCCGGCTACACCTGCCGGTGCGATGCATGTTGCGATGTTGCATCCATTGGCTTTGTCATTCCATAACATACACTATGTTCCAAACAATATAAAGTTTCAACTAATTTTCAAGAAAAAAATTAGTTGTACTTTTTTCTTGTTTTTGAGGTTTGCTTTGGGTACACTGTATGTTTGGCGTATTCTTGGTGGCATGGTGGCTTATTATGATGGTTGGGACACGCACGATTAGAACAAGGTGCATTGCATTGCGCCAACGTCTTTTTCTCCATTAGCATTTATTAGTAAATTGCCCCCTGGAAGAGACGCAACAGCAAGAACAGCAACCACCGCCGAAGAAGAAGGAAGGAAGGGTGCGCGAAGTGCGCAAGGTGGCGCAGGTGGTCGAGTGCTTAGTTTTTTTTTTTCGATTATCGTACGGCGTGGCACGAGACACCAAATGCCGATCGGGAGGCATTGAAAAACCGTTAAAAATTGTCTGTGTCACAACCGTCGGAATAAAATGAAATAAAATTAAACAGAAAACACTTTCACCAATATTTCAATAGTTCTTCCTTCCTCCATACTTCTTGGTTAAAATATTTAATAAATAAACGCGGGGAAAAGCTGTTGTCCTTCCCTTAACGATGATCTTCAGTGGTACAAGTCATTTCCAAATATTTAAATAGTTCTATCTTGAACGGGGTCAATTAAAGAGATTCTTAAAATGGCAACATAGCAATTCTATTTCTGAATCATAAACATGTAACATAGTAAACAAATAATCACATGTTGAAGAATGTGAATTTTAAAACAACTCAAAATGATGACCGATGCGCTCGATCAACAAGGTTGCACCTTCGTATTATCGTATAACGGTGATGAAGGCTAGCTTCGACGTGCAAAATTTGACATTCACTTCAAATAGTTGTTTATTTCGCTTTACATGAATGATTATGCCGTGTTGCCACTTGCATTTTTTCTTGAATAGTGCCACTGAAGAAGTGTTATCGACAATGATTTCTCATTGAAAGACACGAGTGATCTCAATGAAACACTGGGAAATGCTTCGTAAATTCTTGAACTTGACATGCGTCAGTTATCCCAAGGATAATTTTATGTATTTCAGAAGTTGAAATCAGAACTGTCAAGTTGTTTAATAAGACAAGATACTATTATATTTTCACAAACGGATTTCACATTTTATCTTGAATATTGTCAAAGAATCACTCCTTTTATGGAAGGACAATACTTCTTCCCCACCCTGTATAATATTAGGAAATAATGAAATTATTGTGAAGAAGAATTGTTGAGTAGAAGATGCGGATAATAGGGATAGTTTAAAACAAATTCACAATCGGCTTTTGGCATTGCAGACGCGTTGAATTATTGATGATGACGACATCCGCTGATGACCTGCTCGATGTCGTCTGACGCTCTATCAATTATTCGTATAAGCGGTCGGCGCTTGGACATTATTCCAATCTCGTATCCTCTGTCCTTCTGATCTTTTCACATCATGCAAAAATTGCACACACAAATCAACAAAAACGAAGAAACAGATTTTCATAAAAAAAAAAGAAGTTAAGTTGGCTGTACGTAAAGCACGGCCGAAATGTAGTGTTTTTGTCTACTACTATCCTTTATTTCCCGTTAGGTATGCATTAAGCATTAAGATGTGCTATTTGATTTACTTGAGTGTTCGCCAATAATCCTATACATCACGGTGTAACACAGAGATAAATTGATTAAGTTATGATTACAACTATAAATTATTAATTTATAACAAAGTTGTCGTACAAAGCTGAAATAAGCTAGACACGGAAAAGATCACGAAATAACCGCATAACCGGCACGCCGGCACATTTAACTCCATGTAAACCGGCCGCTCGCGGTTGATGGTTCCGTCACCCATATATCTGCATTGCTACCCTTCG
>JARJDQ010010244.1:0-14699 GCA_030264215.1 Geostiba sp. GC000077 | reverse complement strand
GTCAGAAGATGAAAGATGCGAACGATGACTGATTTTGTTCTTATGGCACGTATTTCCATCGTACACCGCAACAAGGGAATGCGTATACCTGAACGTTTGGCGCTATTCTTAGTTTTATGCTGATCATATTCCAGTCGGATGAGGACGACAATTGGTACTAGAGTCTGTTCGATGAGGCGAGGCACTCATATCACCATGGTGACCATGTTATTTATATGGACACAGCAGTCTTTTCAAACGCCACCCCTCTTTGAATATACGATATGATCGTTTATTATGTACAAAAAAATGTCGATTTTATAAACTACCCCTTACTCGGTAAATGGGGTACAATTTATAGTTTAAGTCGGATGGGGATGAAAATTGGCAATATAATCTAGACTACTAGAAAATTTCATCCTAATAATTTGCATCCAGCCTGAGAGTTTCGCACAGTACTTACACACAAGCAACTATGAATGGCTACAAAGGTTCTGACTAAAATTAAAATCGGACTAAGATTAAGATTACGACTAAAATCGAACTATGAATCGCGCTTTAAACTAGAAAAATTAAATACGGCTGAAATAGCCTCTTAAAATTAATACAAAAATTATTTGTAGTAGAGTATTATATGTAATGAAATACCATAGAATTGAAAAAAAATGAAATGCATGCAACGACCCCATCCCTCTTTTTAATGCATTTGTAGAAAATAGTTATTTATCTTTGCGGGTCACACATACACGACACAACAAAAGAAGGGATTTAAAAAACTCAGATCAAATGTGCATTCTCTTCATTTCTGTAATTAAAAAAATGAGTAATATACCCACTTCCTTTAAGTAATGAATTATAATTTAGACAATTTGATGTAGACATTTCTTAATAATCATGCGCAGTACGTTTGATTAGGCTAATTGTTATCATCAGGAAGTGCGAATTATTTCTGAGCACAGTAATCACTATGCATGTATCATCATATAGCAATACAAGTGTATTCACAAATTTTGACTACTATGTTCCAAACCGGTTTTATAACTATACAAACAATCCCAAATAAACTTATTATTAAATTATTTAAAATAAAAAAGTTTAATTGGTTGCATTGCACTTCCCTTATAACAGTGCATTGTGTGACAAGTAGAGAAAGCGGGACTTTTACAAATGGGCTATGCCCATGATACTAAGACTATATGATATGTTGGTGAACGCCTTTCTAAGCAATGTGTTTTTGTCACTCACTTAAGTCGCTGGGTGCCAAAAATGTAAACGTCAGTTTTAAGGTTTGAGGTTGGAAACTCAATGAAACAAATGGGGTGATGGGCAAACAAACTGAAACAGACTTAGCTGCAGAGTTGATGTGTGAGAGAAAAATTAGTTTGTTTGCCCAACACCGCATTTTCTTTATTCCAGCTGACTTGAACTACCTAATGAGAGAGTGAGACAGATGATAGGACGTGAAGGACAGCAGTAATGCATGCGCGTGATCATATCTTAGTCGTCGAATCATGGGGTTTCCCTACTTGTCGCATATACTATTTTTCCGCCGATTGCACAAAAAAATGCAATAAGGTTGTCAAGTGCTATGCTGAGAAAAATATATGTTGTTCTTCATGAATATTGTACTTGACAACCCTATTCATTAATATTTATAAATATTTATTAACGCGAGCGATAGTATTGGCACAGTGCCACCTATTGACTAAGACTTGCACTTCGCAGCGGCCTTAATAAAAGTGCCATAGCGCAACCATTTCAGTACATGTGCAGAAAAGTGAAACTTTTCGGATTCAAATCGAGCAATCGGAGGAAAAATAATAATTTAATTTAGCCATGATTCAATATTTGAGGATTATTCACTCTCCATGAGTATATTCTTAAATTCATTCACGCTCAGTGTGATTTCGACGCGCTGAGGTGTGTTGTAAATGAAACTAATGTTCTTCAGCACTGCATAGTTGTCGGTTTCAATCTCAGACCAGCCAGTGTACTAGCAAATAAATATGGTCAATCTAAAATGTAATGAAGAGAAAAAAAAATGTATTTACCACTGAAGTGTTTTTGTAGCATAGGTTTGTGTCCACTGACATGGGCTCAAACTTCTGGAGGAGAGCCTTCCCATCTATTCGCCATATGTGGGGTGGTGTGCCAGAATCATAACACTGCGCGTCGTTTTTCGCCACAACAAACGCTCCTGACTGAAAGCAATCATAATGACCACCATTACCATACATAAAAGAAGCTCATTTTCATGTGTTTTTGGCATGGATTATATAGAGCAATCAACAATGTTTGAAGTGCAGTTGAATTTTGCAGGTGACCACTCTTAAAATAACACATTAGACTAAACCCAATTTGAAAGTCACTTGATGACCGGTTGATATACAAATGAGTGTCAATTTGTCTTCTTTCTGGGGTGCAGAAAATATTCTGAACACTCTGCCATGTATCCGTGACAAGCGCGGGCTTACGGCTTGCGCTCAAAGGCACTAGCGTGTAATCCGGTACTTTTCACAAGACAAACAACTATTGTATCCCTGCTTTGGAAGTAAAAAATATGGCGCGAAATTCAACTGTGCTTCAATCATTTCAATCAACAGAAGTTGAATTTACTGCACAGTCGTCACAGTTGCCAATGCCTATGCTTATACTTACAGTAAATGTTGAAGGAGCTTTAACTGGTGCTCTTGTGCTCTCCTCAAAGACACTGCGTTTGCTGGTTGGTTTCTTCTTCTTGAGGCAACTCCTGTGTACCTTCACATTCTGTACTAATGAACAATCATCCTCTGAGCTGGTGTACGTTTTGGCTTTCTTAATCAGTCGCACGGACTTTCGCAATTGCGTATTTTTCTTTTTTGGCTGCACAGAGAAATACACGTAAATGAAGGTTAGGTATATAAATTTTTTTTGATTTCCTTACTCTGGCCGTCCATTCTTCATCGGATGTGTTGCGTGGATCATCTTCACTCCCCGAATTGCTCATTTTGCTTAAATTCGCAAAGAATGTATCAAACTCTTGATCAAACTACTTTTATTGATGCATATTCATCTCTGCGAAGCCGTGGGCTTGAGACAGAGTACAAAACGTCAATACAGACCACAGATGACAGTGACAGATGCAACAGACAACACCGTCGAAAACGCGCTGTATATTATGAATTCAACATACCATGAAATGCAGCATAATGATATGGGGGTTTTATTGTTTAATAGCATTGATTGATTTGTTATTGATATACTGGCGTATACAACACTTTTGAAGCGCATCAAACAATTAGTTTGGCTCAGAATGGAACAGAACCAGCAATCTGTGCCAGCAATGCTCTCGGCTCTCAGCCCAGTCGTCGACAGTTTGCAAACAAATAATTCCAATCCTTATGAATCTTCTCCCGTCTTCGCTCTTGATGAATGCGACATTGGTTTAGATTTCGTCGCACTTAGATTAATAATAAAAACAGCTACGGTCTTGCAGATAATCAAAGCGTAGATTCTATTTGCTAGTCTAACAAGTTCCAAATTAGTACCTCATTTGTCATTTCCTATCGACAGAGTTTCCTTAGTGGTTCTGCTCGTAGAGGTGATGAATATATTTAGAATGATCATCTCAAAATCGAGTACAATCGCCAAAGAGGTGAGATGTGAGGGATACCGGGTACGTGTGTACGACCCTGATTGCGACACTCAAATAAATCGACATTTAAAATACGTATTTTATTTCTATATCGTTTACAACTACAAACTTAATTCAACATCGCTATCCCGTGATTAATAAACTCACAACCAAAGAATATTGGAAAATATGAATGCAATGTCTAGACATGAGCACATTATTTAACTTTAAAACAATACATATACAATAGGAAAATTGAAATCAGTTCAAATGTTAATTACAATTACCGACGATTGGTATAATCATTTGAATTTATCAAGAAATGTCAACAAATTTGGAAAATACGAAGAAAAAAAAGTTCAATGAATGTTTGACATTAAGAATGTTGTCATGCTTAGGATTCATATTTATATTCATCGTAGTAATCTTCACTGGGAATTTCATCAATAACGTCGGCTTCTTCTGCGATCCCCTTTGCCTCTAGGTATGACATGAATAAAGCATCAGCTTCCTCCTGAGTGTTTAACTTCAGCTTGAACGTCCGCCATTCAAATCTATCATCAGCATATTCTACCGCTTTCCAATGCATTTCACATCCATTCTCCTAAATGCAAGTAATTTTAAAACACATTAGAAACATCCCCTAACGTTTACAGTAGTAAAGTGCTTACATCAGGTCTCCGTTCCATCTCAGTATTCATCCCAATTATTGTGTTACTCAAAGTAATACCAGCATCGTTGCTGACAATAATCCGCGATATCCTCGCCTCACGATCATAAATCATCTCGGCGAGGCCATGCTGAATGATTGTAGACCAATTAGAATCCACCTGCTCGTAGAGGGCGCCCTCGAAGCTGCACATTACAGCCCTATGGAACAAAAGCTTTTTTCACAACCACAAGCCATGAAAACAATCGAGAAACGGACATAACCACTTTCAATTACTTAAAACTACATATATTTAACTTCTAACAGAACATATTGCACTACATAGATATGAATCATAGATTATAGTAGACTGCCAGAAATATATTTATTTAATGATAGTGAACCTGTAGGCATTACAGCTTACCGATCATCCTCCTCATCGTAATCGTCCTCATCATCCTCTTCTTCCTCCTCCTCATCTGACACATTCTCAGCAATGTTTCCGGTTGCCGCTTCGACCTCCTCTGCTCCAGCAGGTGCTCTCCTCATCGCTGTAATTGCTTTCTGCATAGCCGCATAGAAGGCTTGCGACAATGTTTCGTTCTTAAAACGCGCAGCCAGTTGTTCCAGCACATGTCCTTCTTCGCCGAAATTCATCGCACACCACATCCAAGCGTTTGCAGAAAGATTAAATGCAATGACCTCCAGTTCAGCAGTGATGCGTTGATTAAGGACGATTTTGTGCACTGCTTCGCGCCTTAATAACAACCTATATGTATCTGTGAATTAAAAGAAGACAACATTAAATTGTAATCTACAAAAAAATATCGAGGAACCTTACTATTTCCTGGATGATAGAGAACTTTTATATTTCCAACGCCTCTTTCTTTCCATTCCTTGTTGGCAAACCGATACAACTTGCCTCGCTCACAGAAGAGAACCTCCTCGTCTTCCTCCCCCGTCTTCACTTCCACTTCATCGGGCAATGGAACGATTGGGTCGTAATGCGGGTCATGCTCAGCATCGCCAGCAGCGCCTTCCTCATCGTCCTCCTCCGTCTTCGATGTATTCGCCTTGCTGGTGGTTCTTGGGCTGAAGATAGGAGCGCCTGCACCGAGTTTGGCGAATGGATTCTCAGCCGGGGCTTTTGGTTTGCCAAATGGCATATTTTCTGCATTAGCAGCCAATGAAGCAAAGGTAACATTTGATTGTGTTGTTAAAACTGGCTCAGATGCTGCGGACCCGAAACTAGGGGCAGGTGTAGCTTTAGTCGCCCCGTCCCTGGGCGGGCCCATATTGGCAAATGAAAACGTTGAAGTCGCGCCACTCTTTGGCGCTTCCTTCGCCTCAGCTTGCTTAGCAAGGGTAGCAAAGCTGAACGTTGATTCGGTGGAGATATTCGTCAATGAGGCACCGAAGATATTGCCACCGCTTACTGCAGGCGAGGCAGCACCTTGATTGAAGATACTCACGCCAGTAAACTTCGTCGATGGCAGCGGCGAATTGTTAAATAAGCTACCGCCAGCCGGCACTGCCCCAAAAATCGACGGTTTAGCCACTTGCGTTGTCGAGACGGCGCCGCTGGTCGGAGGCGTTGAATGAATGAGGGGAGCAAAGCTAAAACTGGAAGCCGCGCTAGTTCCTAATAGCGACGGCTTCAGCAACAAATCCTTCACGCTGTCGCCCGTTCCAGTCGCTGGAGAAGGCGCCACTTGCTTCGGCGATCCAAAGTTTCCAAATGAAAACGTGCCCTTTGGAGTACCAAAGATACTACTTGTTGGTGCAACACTTGATGTTGAAACGCCAAATATATTTTTCAGCGGTTGTGCAAGGCCCTTCTCCACGGCGTCCTCCTTCTTGCACTGCTCACACTTGCAGTCCTCCAGCTGACGATAAGCCATGAACTTCGGGGGCAGGAGGAGTCTCTTAGCCTCCGCTTGCTCTTCGGGGCTGACCAGCGTCTCGCTTACAAACTCCACGTCCGAGTCGCTTCCATCGAGAGCTCCGGCCGCCTCGTCTGCGGATCAACCAAATAAAACCAAACCAAGTGTAAAAGAACAGGTAAACAGTGACGAAATGAACAAAACAAAAAGTTCATGCAATGTTTTTAGGATTTGAATTGAAAAAAAATACAAGAAATTAGTCACCTAACAGTTGACATTTTAATATATCGAAAAAGGGACATTAATCAATTAATTTTGGGCACTCTGTGTAAGTTTTAGTAATTTTATTTCAAAAACACTTATTTCAGATTTAGTAAAGTATCAGTAAAGTATTAGCACAAGATTTTTAATTTTCGCAACGCTTTTAAAACTCGTGATATTCTATTTAAACTGTTTCCAAAGCGATTTGTACTTTGCTTCTCTATACCCGTTGACGACGCCAAATTGCAAATACTGCGAGAGCAACAAACGCGATGCATGTACCCATCATCATCGTGTTGCAATCAATAGTAGTAATAATGGTAATCTTACCGTCGCCTGCGATGCGCTTCAAAGCGTCGTTGATCGCCTTCATAAATTCCTCAGCCACCTCAGCAGTTTTGAATCGCAGACAGAAGCTGCAGTGCTCGATCTCACCCTCTGAGAAGTCCGGCGCGCTGAACAACCAAGTCTTATCATCTTTCTTGCTGAAGTTGATGTCATGAGTGAGCACGTGATTGAGGCAGATTTTGTGAACTTGTTCGCGACGCATTAAGACTCTAAAAAGTACAATCAGTAAATATAAAGATATGTTCTGTCTGCACTTCTACAGTGCTTTTCATTTATCCCCAAACATAGGATGCATTGCCCATAAGAGACAGCAGGTCCATGTTTCCAAGTAAATGAAGCAAGTCCGAAAGCGAACCCGTACACGTACGCGGAGCAGAACAATAGAAACTCAAAAAACAGATTCAGGCAATCCATTTCTGGCCTATGTTCGGGGATAAATAAAAATCACTGTATGGTGAAGTATTACTGAACTAATACCTAAGCTTCTGCTGTTCCTGCTTTAATAATATCTTCAGGTCTCCAATTCCTCGCTCCTTCCATTCGCCAGCAGCATGGCGGTAGAGTTTCGCACGATGGCAGTATAACACGTCCTCCTCCTCTTCGCCAGTGGTAACAGTCACTTTGTCAGGCAGCGGAATAACAGGCTTGAAATAAACGTTGGCCTCCTCTTCTTCGTAGTAGGATTCATCACCGCCCTCCTCGTCCAACTGCTGCCCGCCGCTTTGACGCCTTGGCGATCGTGGCGTGAACTCAAAACCGACTTTGTGAGGCGAACCAAATACTTCTTCCACAGCTTCATCGGTTTTGCTGGGCGTGGACATCAGAGAGAAAGAAAATCCAGTTTTCGTCGACTCACTTTCCAAAGACGCAAAGCTAAATGTGTTTTTGTCTTGACTTGGCTTACTAGATTGTGACATTGTAGCAGGAATACCAAATAAGAACTGCTGACCTCCAGTGGAAAGATCTACACCTTTCAGAGAAGACGCATTTGAAGGCTTTGGTGGTACAGTATCATCCTTAGGTTCCTCGCAGGACAGACAGTATAAAGCATCGGCATCGTTACGGGTATAGCAAGTAGTACACTCCCATGATCCAGCCTTGGGTTTGTACAACTCTCCGAAACCTGCGCTCGGAATGGTTGTGGTCGAGGATACTGCATGTACCTCAAGATCCTGCGATTTTGCGCTGGGGGTGGTACTTGCAGGCATACCAAACGAAAAGGAAAGTCCTCCAGTAGATAAATCCACGCCTTTCAACGTTGACGTAGTGCTTGACGCGTTAGCAACGCCTGCTTTCGGCATTTCAGATGCAGTAGTTGTGCTGGTTGCAGTGCCAAAAGAATACGATGCGCTACTCGCTGCATTACTCTGCGGCTTAATCCCAAAGCAGAATTTGTTATCGTCAATGGTCGCCTTGGCAACTGCATCATTCTTCGGCGTTTCACATGCAACGCATCGGGACACTTTCGGGGGATTCATGATCAAGCAGTTCTTGCACTCCCAGTCACCGGCTTTTGGTTTAAAAGCATCGCCAAAGCCTTTGACGGTGGTACCCGATTTAGTATCAAGTTTCTTTTGAGGCGAATCGGTTTTATCGCAGGTGCCACTCTCTCCAATGTAATTCGCATCATCCATCTCACTCTGAGCGTTCTGAATAGTCTGCAAAAATTTAGTAGCAATGTCCTCAGTCTTGAAGCGAATTGCCAACATCTCAGTTGTAAGCACACCCTCGGAGAAGTCCTTCGCGAACCAGGTGATCGCATTCTGTGACTTTGCCATCTTGCTAAATTGCATTTGTTTCAGCACTTGGTGATTACAACAAACCTTATGCACCTGCTCGCGACGCATGACAAGTCGCAGTATGTTACTCCCCTCTAGGATTTTCATCTGCCCAACACCACGTTCCTTCCACTCCTTCGTGCTGCTATCATACCGCAAGAGCTTAGCCTTATTCTCAAAAAGGATTTCGGTATTCTCTTCGCCGGTTTTTACTTCAATTATATCAGGCAGAGGAACAACGGGTTTAAACTCTGCGGTTGGAACAAAATCATCGGACTCTTCGTGCTTGGCAGTGGATTGATCTGCAGGTGTTGATGGTTTTGTCAATGGTGTGATGTTAGTTGGTTTAGCAGGTGTGACAATTGGTGTCTTGTTTGGCGTGTTAAAGGTCGCAAACAAATTCGTTGTTGATGGTTGCTTGGTTGTATCTGACGTGCCAGTGGCTCCAGCTGCGCCAAAAGACAATGATGCAAACGGTTTGCTCACAGTTGGGGTGCCAGTGTTCGCAGCTGATGTGAATGAGAATGCTGCAAATGGGCTTGAAACACTCTTTGGAACTTCAACCGGATTAACCGACACTACCTTTTCAACTTCAATATCTTTCGGCTTAAAAGTAGGCGGAGACGTAAACTTAAAACCTCCCAAATTAGATGTCATTAATGGAGTTGTTGGGTTAGTAAGCACAGATGTAGCTGGTTTTGTTGGTGTGAACGTTCCGCTAGCAGCAGCAGTACCAGCAGATAAAGTGGTAGTTTTAGCTGGTGTGGACTCTTTCATAACTTTAGCCTTTTCAAAACAATCGTAGAACTTCTTTCCCAATTCCGGTGTCTTAAACTGGACGCAGAACGTCTCCATCACCACAGCACCATCGGCGAAATCACTCGCCGGCCAGATGTAAGCCTTCGCATTGTTTTTCATGGGCGAGATCTCCATATCAGGCTCAAGGAAATGATTGGCGCATATCTTGTGCACTTGGTCGCGGCGCATTAACAGTCGCACCTTTTTGGTGTCTTTGTTCTGGAGGATTTTCAGTTCGCCAACGCCCCGCTCTTTCCATTCCTTATTAACGTAACGGAAGAGCTTTGCACGCTCTTTAAACAGAATGGTTTCGTTTTCTTCGCCGGTGGCCACAGCCACCTCGTCGGGCATTGGTATAATGGGCTTGTAATCGGAACACGGATCATGCTCATCTTCACGGGAGGTTTCGCAGTCAGAGTCTTTGACAGTGCGATTGAAACTGTTATTAAGTGACTTCTCAATTTGAAGTCCCAGCGTACTGCTACTAGTAGTCTTCGGTGGCGATTCAATTAAGGCTGAATACACAGGCGGTGAAACGTTCGAGAGTATGCTTCGAGTGGAAACGACCAGCGGCGCTTGGCTAAGCACTGAAGGTGCATTTGTCAAGGACACGCTGCTGGGTAAACTAATCTGGTAGTTATGAACCTTGTTACCTTTCAGATGCTCTGGTGGAATAGTCACGGATAACACTTGCTGTTGCGTGACGACCGTTTTCGGGAGTGGGTCCGACGAGGTGATCACCACATTCACTGGGGCTGGACGTGTGGTTGGCGTGGCTGCGTTTGTGCCGATGCTAGTGGTGTTGGTGAAAGCTGTGCAGATTGAACTTATGAGTCCCAGGGAAGATACAGTCGACGGAATAGAACTTATGCCGAAAGACAACGGCTGCGAAGTGGGGGCCACAGGTGTCGCTGGCGTCGATACGCCACCAAATAGATTCATTGGCTGTGAATACTGCTGGCCTACGTATGCCGAAGTCGCTCCCAGTTGTTGTGGGGTGATACCAGCTGTAGGCAATCCAGATGCAAGTTGCGAATAGCCTTGCAGAAGATTCATCGCTCTGTAATCAGCGGCAAGATGCGCAGCGGCGGCATCTGTCGGATGTGTTTGGGGAAAACCAACGCCGGGGACTTGCGGCAGCGCCATTGCGGGCATACCGGTATATGGATACATCGGATACCCATACAGTGGACTCGCCGGATATCCCAAATTCGGTACGCTTGCATTCATCCTTCCAGCATTCTGATACAACGATGTGGAGCCCAGCGCTGAATGGGCGTTGGTAATTTCCGCAGCATAATCTTCATCGAAAACGTACAAATCCTCTTCGGTAAGTTGACTTTGCTTGGACTTACTCGTGCCGGCAGCATTTGCAGCGGCCGACTCTTTCTTCAGCTCAGCAATCTCCCTCTTCAACTCGTGCACCATATCATTCACGGTGCGCAAGTTGTCCAACTCCTCCACGGTCTTCGAGAACTCCCTCACGCCATCCACAACAACCTTTAAGTCTGAAATCACCGACCGCAAATCCGTCACGGACTCCTTAAAGGTTTTCAAGCCTTCTGCAAAGCCTTTCTGTGTCTCCATGGCAAACTTATTCTGTTCCAGTACTTTGTTCAACGCCAAGTCCTTCGATGCAAGTTGCCTAATCTGTGCATCTAATCGCTCGGGTGATGGTCGCGCCTCTCTGCTATCGCGACGGGAATTATCAACTTTATCCGTCCGGAAAGGCGTGGAATGCACACCGTGATTGGTAGTCTCAAGTCGGCTAAATGTATAATTAAAATCGCTCTCGATCGATGATACATTATCATCCGACATACCATCACATTCGTTGCGATTGTTGTCTGGGTCGAAACGAGACAGCAGTCTTTCAATCTTCTCGATCTCCGTCGGTAGCAATTCAATCAGCGGATGCCTTGGATCCGCTCCAGGCTGGCGCAGTCTATCAGAAGTCAAATAGAAACAATCCCTCGCCTTCGTCAGCAAGATGACATTCTGCGAGCGCATTTCCGATGTAACATTCTCAGACTTTAAGTTGGTCTCTTTGTCGGCCATCATCTTGTAGATCTGCGCCTGATAAAAGGACGCATAAGCGTCCTTCACGTTCTTGAAAGCGTTGATCGCAGTCTCAAAGTCCTTCTTCTTCATCGCCTGCTTGCCCATGAACAATTTACCATCATTGATGGCCTGTTGAATTTGATCCTGAGTGAGTTCTTTGACCTTGTACTCGAAGAGTCGATTGTTACTGTGCGAAACGTGCTCGCTCTTCTTATGCTTCTCCAGGAGGTACATAGCCGCACGCCAGTAGAGCTCCGCACGAGCTTCGTTTGCTTCCATCTCCGATTGTTTAGTCACTTTGAGGGCGCGCTCGGTGAAACGGCGCGCAAGTTGCACGAGAAGTTTTGCATCAAGACCATGATTGCCGACGCAGCGGATGGTTTCAATGCCGCGAATTAAAGCCATTCGTACTTCAGTCAAGCCACTGGTGGATTGATTCGTGTACAGTTTGTAGGCGCACTGCAGCCAATTCTCTTGGTTAACCGTGCCGAGCAAATCAGTGCATGCAATGGGCAACACAGCCTGACGATCCGCGTTGTAGTAAATCGATTGTTTGTGCTCATCTTGTTGAGTCTGTCCGCAGAGGGTAGCCGCATAGATGAAGGCTTGAATGTCCAAGACACTCAGCGTTTCCGCAGCGCAGTTCGCAAAAGTTTTCACAGTGTATTGCAATCCGGAGAAGACAATACACTCGAAGTCCGATAAGTTTGTGTTGAGACCCAGCCAGATGTGATGGTGTAAGCTATCCGGATGCACTAATTGTGCAACCTTACTGAAAGCAACAAGATCATCGGTTTCCGGTAGGCGCACTTGAATGTCCAGCAATTGATTGGTGAGCACATAGTATGATGTAGCGGCTTTGTTCTGTTGCTCTCGTGTGATAAACAAAAACTTGAAAGTCTTCTCTCGCCAAGAGCCCATTACTCCCTGGGTGCCGCGTTCTAAAATCGTCGACTTTCTATCATGCGCCAGGCTGGCGAGCATATACCCAGCTTGTGCGCAGCGATACGCACCCTCGCGATGCCAACGCTGCATCTGCAATCGGTTGCTTTGCGTCGCATGGTCCAGCCAGAGTGCACGCTTATCTACTGGTTTGCAACTGTAGGTGGCGAAAAGCAGCGGAATGCCCATCTGAGTCGCCTCTCTAAACTTCACCAATGCCTTCCGCGCTTGTTTGAACAAAAATGTAACAAAATGCCAGCACAACTGCCCGGTGTAATGTCGCCAAAAATCCTGCACAAGCTGCTTCTGCGGGCAGGCAGATAACTTGTCGCCAGCGAGTTGCATCGCCTGGTCGAGGCTGAGCAGGAGCGGCGCATGCTCCCAGTCCCGTGTGCGGTCATTGAGACTCAGTGCAACGTAGCGGTCCCAAGCTGAGATGTACAATATCCAGAACTCCCATGCCAGCGCGTTGTTGCTGCTGCGATAAGCGTCCAACACCTCGACGACCGTCTCGCACCACTTGAGATGGTTCAGGTAGACATCGATGTGCTTCTGCTCGATGTCATACGCGTGCGTGTACGCATCGCGCGTACGATTATGCTGAACGAGGTGGCGCAGCAGGCGCACACGAATGTCGACGTCCAGCGGGCGCGATTCCAGCTTCTGCAGCAGCAGGTTGGTCACGTCATTTGGGTCGTTGCTCGCGGCTGCCACAAGGCGCTCCTTCAAGTGGAATATCACCGGATTGCTGGGGTCTATGTTTTGCGCCTTTTCGCAGTAATAACGCGCACTGGCCGAATCAAAGTGGTGCAGTTCTTTTGCCATCAGTTCACATACTAAGAATTACAGTTCAAATTAATATCAATCTCTAAAACATGTCCTTGGATACATACTCTTTAAAACCAAGTTGTTCTGCTTGGGTTCTAGGTCCAAACTAAGCCTATAAGCCTCTAATGCCCTTGTCGTTTTGCCAAGACGCTCAAGAATTTTGCCGTGTAAATTTTGGCCCTCAGCTGATGCTGGTTTGGTGTTTAGGTAGACAATGGCATATCGAAGAGCTTGGTCATAATCACCAACCTTGTAGTACATTTTGGCAAAAGCATGTCCTCTCAAGTTTCGCTGCAATTCATAAACAATACTTTTATTATCCATTCCATAAGAAAGTAAAAAGTTAAAGTTAAATCTTATAAAATCTAGAGCCAACGTTCATTTGTGGATGACATTAGTTATGAAATCATTTAATAGATGCAGAAAATGTCGAGAAAATGCAAAAATTTGAGGTTAGATTTGTTAAGGCGGAGAAATTCACAAGGAATAAATCCGAGAAACAAATACACATCGTCTGCCTTAAAAACGCTTAAACTCAATCAATAATGACAATGAAATTATTTATTTTCCAGCAACATCTCAAAAAATGCATTTGGTGGCTTCCAAGGATACAAAATGGACGCAACATTTAGGCGCCAAAGTTCATCCTTTTCCACTCTGCATTGAAAAGCAATTTTCAGAAACTTTGCGCGTTCCACGAATGTGAATTCGGGGGCCCAGTACATTGCATAAAATGTCGCAATTACGTTTTATCGTTCAATCAACGGTTTTATGTAAAGCAAGCTGGCGTGCCGTGCAAATATATCTGAACACCAAACTTGTACCCCTATGCATATCATGATATAATAGCAACATCCAATATCTCACCTCAACTTCGCTGTTCAAGTTGCGCAGGCATTTCTCCACGTGCCGATCGACCTCCTGCTTGGTGTTGAACATTTTGATGCCGTTCCCAGCGATGCGGCACAGGTTAACACAAAATACTCTTTAAGTACACTCTGTTCAGCCCTTTCGCGTTTTAACTGTTTTTATTTGTAACCAAACGTTCTCCTACCTCGCCGAGTTCGAGTAACGAGTTGAGTTGTCGTTTGCGTCCTTATTCCTTTGCAGTTGCCCGTTGCCGCTCAAGCTCAATAACCCATAACCGACTACCAACTAGCCATAGCGACTAGCGACTACCGACACATGCGACAAGCAAGCCATGAAGCATAAACCATAGGCATGAACCACACCACACAACCGTGCACAACACACATGACAGATGACATGAAGGATGAAGCATCAAGTCCGTGATCAAGCATGAACCGCATGAACCATAGGAACCGTTACAGTGTTGCCAGGTTATGCTACTCGACAGTCGCAAAATCCGGGGCGAGATGTCGCACAAAGTCGCCCAACGACCATAGCTGACCATAGGGCTTTTCCAATTATCGTCCACAGTCAGAGATTATCACCGGTTTACAGATGGCTAACTCAATGAGTAAATTTTCGAAGTGAGATCAGTCTCTCTCGTTCTAGGAGATTAGGGATGATTGTAGGTGTCGCCCTGATCAACATGG
>JARJDQ010010243.1:0-11873 GCA_030264215.1 Geostiba sp. GC000077 | reverse complement strand
TCAAAATGTATTTTTTCTACGACGACCTCTAAAACTGGTCATTATGCCATCGCATACAATACGTAAAGTTCCAGTTTAATGATGGAGTATCTTACTGAATTCATTATGCAACTAGCTCCGTGTGGCGCGACGCAGCAAAGTGTTCGGCGCAGCGGCTAGGCGCCATATCCATGAAATTAATATTAAATGTGGTCGTAGAAAAAATGTTGTATGAAATTCGTGAGTAAAGTGATTTTAAGATGCTCGGCCGAACATTAGTCAACCTCGCATCTTAAAATCAAACTTTACACACTAATTTCATAAATAACTATTAACGTATTTGGAGTATTTTTATGGAACAATATTTAAAGAATGAAAATGTAAATGCACATGAAACATCTACGCGTGCCTATTTGCGTGAACACATGAGGCTTCACGAAGATCAGAAATTTGAACAGAGAGGTCTCTGATGCGACTTGTTGATGCAACATGTACATTTTTCTTTGAATTTATTAATTAATTGCTTGGTAAAAATGCAGAAAATTCGTGAAATTACAAATAAACGAAAAAGAAATAATAAATCTACGCATATATTATAAATTCCATAAATATAAGCTTACTGAAATTACGTAGGCAACTTCATACACAAGACGAGAGGGAAAACGTAAACAAGAGTCTAATGTTGATGTTGGGTACACGCTCGCTTCACAGCATAGATGGGCGATGCTGTGTCCATACTTCTATGGTCTAAGGCACTTACACTCCGAACATAACCTTACTTCTTACCTGCTCTCTGCTGCGAAATCAAATTTGAATGATTATAAAGCGGAGGAAGAAAAGATACGAACCCAAACCCATAATCCAAGTATATTAGTTGATTAGTTGTAATGTGTAGTGCAACAAACAATGGTGTTAGTAAGTTTTAGTATAATTATTAATAATAGTGCTATACTTCCTGCTCATATTATTCATTATCAGAAGCAACACGGGCTTTCGCACGCTCCATTATCTGTTTGAACTCGCTTATCCTCACGGTTTGGTACTAAAACGCAAGAAACAAGAATAAAATATTGTAAAATTTGTATGTGTACTGTAGGCAACCAAGTGTACACTGCACATACCCCACAAGTGCTCATCTGCACTTTGAGTTGCGATTGCAGCCGCTTGCCCTCCGCCGAGTTGAACAAATCCGACGGCTGCTGCGCCATCTTGAACAGCTCGCGCGCGTTCTTATTCTTCAGCTCCCTGCGGATCTCCGGCGGGAAGTTCTTCGCCTCCAGCCAGTTCTGCACGTCGCTGGGCTGCGAGCCGGGCGTAATGTACACCTCCGGCGTGGTCTTGATCGCAATGTCCTCGCGCTTCTGCTCGGCCATCAGCTTGAAGATGGCCTTCAGCTCGTCGTTGACGTTCGTCGCATCGCGATGCGACGGCGGCCGCGGCTTGCTGACATTTGATCCATTCATGGATCCATTGGGGGGCGCTTGGCGCAGCTGCACGTTCTGCAGGTCGTGCGCAGCGATGTAGGACCTCCGCGGGCCGTAGTCCTTGTTGTAGTCGACTGATGGCGGCGGGGGTGGGACCGGCGCCGGTGGTATTGCTACATTTATCCCCCACGCACGTAAAACATTAGAGTTATCGAGTATTTGCATGAAATATTGAAATATTTAAATTTTCTTGGTCACATTCAATGAGTACAGATTACAGCATATACAGAACGTAAACATAAACGACTACATTAATATAGATAACAAATACTCACAATAACATTTAAAAAAACAAGTACTATGTAAATATTGCTCTACGTATTGGAAAAAAACGGATTAGGTTATAGGATTAAAACATGACTCTTCAACATAATATAAATTAAAAATTACATACATAGACGTAATCTATATATGGCCAGTTTTCAATGCATTTTGATCAATTTCTTACTGAGAGGGTGTAAACTGTTGGCGTGTTGCAAAGCAAAGTAAATAAATATCTATATGATCTATCTGAAAGTGAAATTAAATCTAAATGTTTTATTAAATCTGTACTAGAATTGAAAACTCTATGCGTATCAATTGTATTAATCAGGTCTTCTAAAACTTAGCTGATTATTTGGTATGTGAATATGCCTTACCTTACTACGTATGTCTTAGCCTTACGTCTTAAAATATTACATCATTTCTTTTCAACGTGCAGAAAAATAGACGTCTAGTTCTACATCTAGGTTATGTGCCTTAATCGTATAAGCTGTATGTTACATACAAATTGCACAATTACAACGATTACGAGGCGGGTGAGGGGTGAGGGGATTAATTAATGAGCAATTTCAAAAGGCACATCATTGGACAATACATACATTACATAGAACAGAGCTAAGAGCTGATGCTGGACGGATATGTTCGCAAATGGCGTCGCTTAGAAGTAGCGGAATTCGCCTTTCTTACCCAGACGCTCCCTGCGCATGAGGTCTGCGGGCGCTGGCGGCGGCGGAGGATGATCCGGCCCGCTGGGGCTTTGCCTATCTGATGCGGAGTCCTTCAATATTAAAACAAAAACGTACATATCAGTTTATTGATGTTAACTTGTACTAAACCATCTCTAAACCGAGTTTGTGTCTAAACCATGTGTCTAAACTTAACACAGCGCCATCTGGGGTCAGAAAGATAAGTTTAGAAGCGTAGTGATTCTAGGTTATACTCACAGGTCGATTGTGGTACTGATAAATCGGATTGGGATAGATATCCGACTGATAGTTGAACCGGCTGACGATTGTATGCGGCACATGCGCAATCTCGCCCTTGTGGTTGCGCGCCCGCCACCATTTGCGTGTGTCGTCCAACACCTCCAGATACTCGCCGCGCACGACCGTCAGCTCCTTGTCGTTGTTGGCGGTGCGCGGGTACGTCACCTGCACGACCATGGCGTTCTGCTTGTGCAGCATCGCGGCGAAATTCTCCTGCAGCCGCTTGAAGTTGCGCTCGTCGCCGACGGGTGGCGCGGGCATGCCGCCGGCCCCGCCGCCGCCGTTGCGTTCGATAGAGTCCGCCGAGATGTCGCTGCGCGCGCCCGACGGCAGCTCATGGTGGTCGTGCTTCGGCTCCGGCTCGTGGTGCGCGTGCTGCTCGCTGCGCTGATTCTCCATCATGAACATGTTGTCCTGCACGGAGGGGTCGTACTCGTCGTCGCTGTAGTGCCCGTCGTTGTGCACATCGCGATAATGCTTGCTCGGCTCCAGCTCGTCCACCACCGGATAATCCGGCGACCATTTGTCCAGGAACACCGGATGGTAAGTGCTCACGTGACCCTTCCATTCGTTTCTGCAACCAAATGTACACGTGTGTATTAGTAATCACATAATTCGCATCTAAACTTAACCAAACGCCGTCTGGTGTCAGAAAATGGAAGGTCTGAAATATGACTGGTGGCCAATAGCTTTAAATTTTAATGTTGGTACCTTGGAATGAGCCAGGCATTGCCCAAGGAGTGCCAGAGCTCCGTCTCCTTGCTGGTGACGCAGTTGATCAGCAGATTGATCGCCTCGGTGGTGAGCAGCGGCGAGACAACGTTGTGCGGAATGTGCTGGTCGAAGTAGGTGTCGTGCGCCGCCTCCACGATGAGCGCCAGCGGCGTGAAGAGGAAGTGCACCAGCTCCGGCGCGTTCGGATCGTGTATGTGCGCCTTCAGCTTCGCGAGCAGGTTGAACGACAGCTTGAACTTCTGAAAGATGTCGACGAACTCCTTCTCCAGCGGCGGCTTGGTGCGCATCGTCAGCATGCCGTCGCCGTTGTCGCTCTTCTTGCTCTTGCGATTGCGCCGCCGACGCTCCAGCTCCCTGGAGGCGGCCGCCGCGTGCTGCAGCCGCGCGATGAACTTCTCGATGTCGTCGAAGCAGTGATTCAGCACCGTCACATCGCGCTCGTACTGCTCGCTGGTCGTCGAGCTGTTGTCGTCGTTGTTCGTCGTCAGCTCCGAGTCGGACTCGCGATAGTCCCTGGAGGTGTTCACATGCTGCGGCGGCGGCTTCATCGACGGCGGCGGCATGCTGCTGCGCCGGTTCCGCGTCAATATCCTCCCCTTCTGGATCTCCTTCAAATCCTCAACCAAATCTTGCGCGGATATGCTTTGGCACTATGCAACCAACCGAACACTTGACTCAAGCAAACTGTAACCTCACTATTCGACGGCTCACCTGAAAGATGTGCATTTCGGGTGGATGCTGCGGGTTGGAGTTGGTCACGATGAACACCAGGATGTTGTTGTACATCTCCATCGGGTCCTGGCTGGTGAACGACGTGGGCTCCACGATCGACTTGCCCGGAAACCTCTCCATTATGGTCTAAATTAAAACACAATCATGTAGTTAACATACCATTACATTATAGAGCTCTGTATTATCGACTTACGCCAGTTTCGTAATCCATGATCAGAACCCACGAGCGATCCAGGCAGAGTTGCATTTTCTGCGACCAGATGCCATTGGTCTTCTCCAGCTGCAGCAAGCGTCGCATACCATCAGCTGGGTACGTAATTCCGGTCTCCTTGTTGACGGTGAACGTCGCCAGGTGTTCCATCAGGTAGGTGGACTTGTTCATCTCCTCGTTCCTATCATCGCCGCGTCCCATATCGCGCTCATCGCCTGAATATCCATTCGAATGGTACGCCATTGCAAATTTTCGTTTTTCCAAACTCTATAGTATTCAGGTGTGTCCTGAAAATTGCCATTGCAGACAGAAAAAGTAAGTTTTGAGCATTCACGTATCGAGCCATCGACATCGGATAGTCATCGAAGCAGATAATTTTGCCATGGCGATAACCTAATATCTGATAAGAAGAGAAGAGTGATTTTTGATCTACAGCCGATATCAGGTATCATATTATGTTTCATCTATCATTTGGATGACTTATGAAAACGCTTGAAGGCGATAAGCACTATCAAGTTAACGAGGTATTATTCAAGCTTCGAGGTCATTTCATGACAAATTGGTTGCATATATTATGAGGGTACCTTCATAAAGCTAATAGCACATAACCTCAAACCTGTCAAATCACTTGATTTGAGTTTCTCTTCATTTCTATGCTAATCATATGCTAATTACACTAATAGGGGCATTTACATTAATTGATTATTAATGTCTGTACCTGTACATCTATAAAATATTTAGTTAATTATATATACCTGTAAGAACTTGTTGTTTACCTAAGTATTCTTTCAGATAAAAAAAAAAGTGATATCGTAATTTCGTAATGATAGCGATCTAACATACACTTAAAAAAATCAAAAATATATGAGTCAAAGTACTTATTTACGAAGTTTATCGAAACTTATCTGCAAATTCAAATTGATAACTCAACATTGAATGATTGAATTTTACGATTGTAGTTAAGTTACAGTCTGTGCAGATTTCCGCGTGCAACGATTAGATGATTAGAAACTCATTGCTTTTGCAGAGTACGGCGGATGCAAGCGACAGAGCTGGCGAGCAAAAGCAAAAGCCGTGCCGCGCTCCGGAATGGAAACATGTCATTTTCATTTCTCGCTGATCTGGCGGCCGGGCGCAGAGTCCAAGCCACACCTTGTCTGCGCCGGTCCGCGGATGGAATGTGGAATGTGCGGCATGTCAACAATTCTCTCTCCTTCGGTCTTCAGAATCAGAAGCAAAAGCAGAAGCAGAATCATGCAGCCATGCAGACGTGCAACATTTTGGGACAGGGACACTGACCAATGGTGGACGGACAGTCGCGTCCGTCGCCAATGATGATTAATCAATGCAATTCTATTTGTTACAACTGCCGAGTTGTTATGAGTTTATGTGAGTGTCCCTCTCCATTGGCTACGTTCTGCCCGTTCAGTGTTCAACGCACCGTCGACCAATACCAAATTTGTAGTGTACTGACTGCATAAAAGTATATGCATGTGTTGTTTTTAATTAGCATTGCGCTGTGAATTTTAATGTCAAGTCAATGGAATGACAGGTATGGCTGATTTTCACTTCGCTTCACTGCACTATGGAATGGATCGAGGAGGAATACATTTGCATACATCAATATGTTATGAGTTTGAGCGCTTTGAGCACATTGATGTTGATGACTCAATGCGTTGTAAGTGCGGCCCTGCGCCAGCTTATAGGGAAACGGTAAGATGGATAAGCCACCGTGGCTGCCCGCTGCTCCTGCCGCAAAGTCGCATGGGCATGCGCGTATACCAATCGAGAAAACCGATCCGAAAGGCTCACCTGATGAATCCACATCCACAAGATGGATCCAAACACTCTACGTCTACAGGTCTACACTAAACATGCACCTTGGCGAAATCCAATCAACACGCACCTTTTCCTATCCAACAACTTCTTCCTCTTGGTGAATCGGTAATCAGCGGGTATCCGAATTCGGCGTTGGCGTCATTGCCTCGTTGCACAACCCAGCAAATGGGGCACTTCACACGCCGTACGGGCACGGGCTTACTGATAGCCGCATCACGATCTGCGATCGGCGATCTGATATCGTGGTTTCGCGAATGTGGCGGTGGCGGCAGCGCGCTCGATTCTGCTCGATTCAGGTGTCGACGACGGCAGCGGCTCATTCACACAGCGCACAGGTAAAGGTAAGTCAGGAGCCAGGTAAGCCGAGATCGGCGCGCATGCGCAACCAACTCAAGCAGCTTGCTTTAAATTGCGCTTAAACAATAAGTCTAAAACAATACGGCATGTTCGCTCAAAACACTCCACCGGCACTCAGCCAATCAGCAATACCCGAAACCAAAATCATTAAAATATTTGTGCACTTAAAGTCACACCGACGAGCGACTCAGCGTGACCGCAATTTTTAAGCTTTTTTCTTGGTCAGCGGAACTAGGGGACCAAAATGTATCTAATGTCCAAGAATTTGTTCGGTTCTGTATTGCTTTGTATAGTAATCTATAAAAATCATGAATTATGCATGCATAGTGCGTATTTTCCGCTGTTCATTATTAACTGCAAATATGCTGGCTTGCATGCAGTGGACGTGTGCGTGGCTAAGGTGGTAAATGTGGTAATCTGGTAATGAATGAGACAGTCTCGCGAGTTGTGCGTCTCGTGTGCCCGCCGCATGCGTAATCACGAATTCATGATGGCACGCAAATCCATCCGCCAGCCAATGCTGCATTTTCATTTTGTAATGAGTGATCTCATCCAATACATCAGCCGACCCGCGCAACCAACGACCTGGCTCAGCTGCACAATCATAAAAGCATTAATGCGATGCGCGATGCGCATTTATTTATGACTCATGTGCAGTTGCAGAACATAGGATATAACTAATTGCAAATTGCACTCTTCCTTATTTGTCGCATTTCATTCCATTCCACGCCATGCCACTTCAAATCAGTGAAATTGCATAATCAATGTGCTAAGTGTTTGTTAACTTCAACGCTAACTGCTTTCTGATTGAAACTTCGAAAGAATCTGTTTAAAATGTAGAATGTAGACCAAAACAATTGAAAAACAGTCGAAAACAGAAATTTTATTCCTAAATGACACATCTTGCTCCATCTAGTAGCCAACTTCTGAACTACGGATTGCATAACGTTTGAATTTCAATTCTTATTGTTTACGGAGTATTACCAGTATTACGTTGTGTTATGCTTTTGCGATAACAAGACTCGTTGAACCCTACTGAGTACTGATAAACGTAATTTATTCTTTGCACAGTGTGTTATTGTTTCAAGTTTCAATGCAATTATTGCCTGAAAACGCAGAATAAACACCGACGTAACATGTAACATATGCTTCATCAGTCATCACAACATGTTATTTCTTACTTTTCCACGTTTTCTTGCTTCGTTTTGGCTCAAACATTTACATTGCGTGCATAATTAATACATGTTCTCTGCGTTTTTCTGCGTAATACCAGTAAAATATGCGCTAAGTATTGAAAATAAGCGCAATTTATCGCTTGTTACGTTTGGCATTTGTTGGCTGGTACCGTTACTCCGGCAGGTGCTGCCCTCTACAGCAAATTTGTCAGATGCATCTCTTTTTAACTGCAAATAGTTCGCATTCGTGCTCCGTCCGGTCTGCGCAGTGGGACGCAGTGAAACTTTCACCAATGCCCTCCATTCTATCAATGCATCCTTTTCGTGCTTATTGAATTATATAAATCTTTTGCATTCCATTTCCATAATAGCGCGCTGAGCAGTGAGCAGGTCGTGCCGTCGTGCGTTTCGACGCAAATCGTGCGTGATGGCCACAAATATTATGGTTGCTAATCGGCACAAGCATAAAACGCACGTGTGATAAGCCTGCTCGCGGCTGGTGCTGGTGTCAATAACATCTCCTACTGTTTGCAAGCAACTCCCGGGCCCCCCGCTGACTCCAACCCCTGGATCTGGACGTCTGGGACGTAGGACGGTTTCATTCCTCGCACATTGCGGAATCAATACGCTTGTTTACATCGTTTATTATTGAGAATTACGAAATGCTAAGTAAACGGTGTGCTATGCTATAACATAGCATCGAAGTGCGACTGAAACATGTCTGGCATCATCAACTCCACCATGCATGTGAAGAGCAACTTGACTGATGGCGACGACGGGGGCGAGCATGTGGAAAGCTTCGCCAATTGGATCCACTGCATTTGCGTGGTTACATTTGATTTGGAGCTTGGGCAAGCGCTCGAGGTAAGTTTTACCAGTTTATTACTAACAGTCCACTAGTAATGCTCACATTTCAGAGCATTTACCCTCCCAATGTGACACTCAGCAAGCAAGAAACATCAAACATCTGCTACCTGGCTTTCCCTGACTCTAACTCTGGCTGCATGGGTGATACAGAGTTCACAATAAGGCTGCAATGTTGTCACAGCAAGCGAGCACTGCGCCATGAACACAGTGACTATAATTCTAAGTGTCCTGGAGTGCTGCAAGTCAATTCCTCATTCTATTGGGGCTTTGTGTATTTTAGACAGGTGAAGGATATTTCCTTGCCTAGAGGATATTTTCAAAAAGTGAGTTTGAGTTATAAATAATTGTTCATCATTAATCATCATTGCATTACTTTACAGAGTGTTGTGATACTATCAAAACTTCCCTTTAATAACTTATTCAGCAAAATTATCTCATTAATTGCACCAGAGTACTTTGACAATGGCAATTTGAGCCTGGAGGCTGCATGTTTGAACATTACCCATTGGCCAGTGCCAACACCTGGTGTGACACTCAATCTGCCACTGCTGGGATCAGTTTTTCAGGTAGACTTTAAGTTTTTAACCAAGCAAGTCATAAATAAACTAACCCTGTAGCTTCCCCAATGTTTTAGACCTATATACCTCATCAAAGTTCATCGTCATCATTACTGCTGCAATTGGCAGGTGTGAATGAAGTGACTACAAGTGCTGAGAATCAAATCCAGACCTCCGTGGAGGATCTCAACCTCTTCGAGATTTTCCAGCCGATCATCTCGCATATTGATATGCTCTGGGAGCTGGTGATCACCGCTGAGCCGCTGATCGTGATGGCCGCATCGCCGACGCACTGCTCCGCCATGGTGGTGGCGCTGACGCGGATGATCGCGCCGCTGAAGTTCTGCGCCGACCATCGGCCCTACTTCACCATCCACGACAGCGAATTCAAGCAGTTCACCAGCAAGATGCAGGGCCCGCCACCGGTGATACTCGGCGTGACGAATCCATTCTTCGCCAAGACGCTGCACCACTGGCCGCACACGATACGCCTCGGCGATGACTACGGCAAGCACGCCAAGTACAAGCTGAAGAAGACCGGCGGCACTGCGAAAATCTTTGATCCGACGCCGGGCGTCTACACCGGGTACAAGCCGTATCTGCAGAAGGACAAAGCGATTATTAAGAATCTCATCGCGGGGATTAATCTCAAGCGCCCCTCGGAGGTGCAGACAGCGCTGGTGCGCAAGCATCTGCTGGAGCTGACCCATAGTTTTATGATTCCGCTCGAGAGATACATGGCTAGTTTGATGCCGTTGCTCAAAAATATTTCGCCATTTAAGGTAATTGGACGCACGCTGCTGCTGCTCTCCTAATATCTGAAGTTTAAAATGCTTCAGCTTTATCGATTGCCCATTATTTTAAAAAGATTTCCAACATTTTCTACGATATTTTGTCTTTTATAAAATAAAAAAAAGGAATTCTATGAATTCGCGCCTTGAGGCTCGCCATCTTGTCGTGGGAAAAGGTTATGTAGCACAGTCGATGCACAAAGAGTTCCCCTATCTGTCTCCGTTTATTTGATGACGATCGCATTGTACGTTTTCCAGATATAAGCGAATTTCCGATTTGTGTTTGCAGGCTGCACCAATGCCGTTGCCATTCAATCCGGACCAGTTCTTCGCCATGTTGGAAACAGCTGGGCCTCAACTCACATCCGGCATCAAAGGCGACTGGATCGGCTTGTACCGGCGATTCTTCAAGTCGCCGAATTTCAGCGCATGGTTCAACTGTAGATATACCGAATTGATGATGAAGCTGCAAGCGTTGCAGTTGGAAGCTTTGTGCGAAGCTGTAAGTACTTCATTTACCATCACTTTCATCATTTCGTTGGTTACATCATTTGCTATCGGTTGCAAGGACCTAAAAAGCTGGGTGCACAACAAGGCTGAGGTGGAGGTGGTCGACATGGTGCTGAAAATCAAGAACAAACTTGTGAAGTACGAGCAGCACGCCGTGGGGATGAACGGCACCGTCCATGCGCAGCTGGAGCAGAAACTGCAGGACATCATCTGCTCCCTGCCCGAGGACCTGCGCAACATACTGCAAAGATGATAAGATCCTCGACGTTATAGGTACATGGTACATGACATGACATTAGCAATATTTATGTTCAAGTCGGGTAAAATAGGACATACGTGCAAATCGAACAAATGGGTACGGAGGCTCACACTGCGCTCAGGGTTTACAGAAACATATTTTAACTGTTTGACGGCTAGTGCATGTGTTTAGGCTAATGTTGATGTTGATTTATCTGTGCAAGTTTAAACATATACCTACCCAAGTAATACATAATATGTATGCGTCTTACGCGGTGTACAAACGTTTGTAAATAATGTAAAGATGTCTTAACGTAAGTCGTAACTATCATATGCCCTGTAAGGACTGTAAGCAAACGAAATTATGTTTAGACGTAAATGAGACGAGTTGATAATAGTGCCAAATCTGAACTGGCATTACTGCCACACACTCCATCCTATGATTGTAATACGAATCGAAGTAAGTATATTCTAAAGTAAGCTGAGCAATGGGCCTAGTTTCAATATTGTAAACAATCTAATGCTTCATGTGCCTTGGCGGCCATGTTTTGCGTTATTATTCATTTCTTCTTTCTTGAAATCACATGGTTTTTAGTTTTAGACCGCAATAGTTCAATACAATTGTAAACTGTAATGTGAGCACTGATCTATTAACGCATATGATTTCGACCTAATTTAGTTTAAGACGATTGTTTATTGTAATTTACGGAGGCATCAGGCGCATTGTAAGTGGAAAATAAATATTTTTTTATTTAACATTATGTATTCGTTTATTTTTGTATAAATCTTCTTTCAGATTCTTGAGGGATTCTGATAGGCAAAAAGACGCTCTTTAAGATGCTTCCGCTCCCAACCCCCTCAGAGCCCGGGAAGTGTCTTAAAATACATTTGGAAAATTTAAGGAATTCTTTAAATATTTTGATGGAATGTGACGGAAAATCCTTGCAATTTTCCGAACGAGCGATCCTTTTACGCGTTCTTCAATTTTAAGTTTCTTTAGCTATGTGCATAGTCAAAGAGGCGCTCTTTAATTTGCTTCCCATTACCATTACCGCGTTGCAAAATCGGTCAAACTTCCAAAACGCGTGCACCGATTTTCACTTCCTTTAGCTGAGTAGGTAGCCAAAGAGGCGCTCTTTAATTTGCACTCCA